>JAQIXW010005408.1:0-10436 GCA_034700685.1 Willowsia buskii | reverse complement strand
CAATGTCCACGTGCGCCAACTCCACTGGAGAAGTTCTACGCAAATAAAACAACCAACGGGAACCTCTTGATGATGCCGTATTCGACTCAGGAAGCAACAGAAAATGAAGACAAGTGCCTGCAAATTAGTGGGGAGAACGACAATCTTGTCAAGTTCGTCCGTTGTGCCCATAAAGGGCAAGGTAAACATGAATGGCAACTGGTAGCAGTAGCCGATGGTATTTATTTAATCAAGGAGATCCAGACACAAAGATGTCTAAAGCAGGATGGTACTGCAATCGCTGCAGTTACTCAGTGTAATGAAAATGATCAGAAATCTCTATGGTACTACGAAATATCGGATGAAGTATACTAATCATAAGCACAATCAGTTTTATCAAGTTTGCATGTTACTGTAGTTATTAGCATACTTACAAGAATGATGATTTAAACAGTTCAAAATACGAATAAATTTAAGCACTTATTATCGTAAAGCCTTCAAAAATATAATAATTTACAACTCATGTTTCTAATGGATCCTTATATTTATAAGATTCATATTAGTTTAATAGACATTTGTTAATTGTAGCTATAGCTGCTTTATGTCAAGAATTAATATTGGTTTCAGTACTCACAAGTCAACTAAAGTTATATCTGTTTTCCTACGTCAATGGTACTCACTATTCACTACTACTTGTTATCGTATTTTACTCTTCATGTCAAATGAAAGGAAATCCACAATATGACATAATATATTTCATGTCGGATAAACTTTTAACAAATGCATATCCCTTGCAACTTTGCCATTTTGTTAATCTCTCGTAACATTTGACAGAAGATAAGACGCTTAAGAATTTCTTTACCTCGTAATGGGTGATAAAACTGTACACAGCAATAGCAATGCTAATGCAGATTCTAGTTTTAAAACGAAAAATTTCCTTAATTTCATCACACTTGTTAAAATCTTTTTTTCTGATTTTAATCCATTTCAAGTCCAAATTTGTGAGCTTGAAGAAGGAAAAAAGGAGTGATTTAATACATTCATAAAAATAAGCATTAACTGTGAAACGCAAGTATCACTAGAAATATTATTATTCTGATATTTTCAAGATTGTTTTGTCAAAATCGCTACTATTCTCTCAGGTTGCCCCTAAACATGTCAACAATTTTAAGATTAATGCTCCGATTTTGTACAGCATTTGTTTTTGTAAGCTCACTCGTTAACCTTGTTTCTGGTTGTGTAAGAGGGAATGGTGAGCCAGGCTATAAATGTGTAGGATCCGGAGACCAACCGTGCATTTCCAAAAAGTGGGTTTGTGATGGTGACCCCGATTGTCCGAATGGAGACGACGAAGGAAACTGTGGCGGGAACTTCATTTGTAGACGGAGGAATGGAGAATTGGGTTATCAATGTAAAGAGTTGGGTACCACAAAGCAGTCTTGTATTCCAAAAAGATGGGTTTGTGATGGGAACAAAGATTGTCCGGAGGGAGATGACGAGTGGAACTGTAGTCCAAATGGAAATGGAAAATGTACGAGAACGGATGGGGAGTCAGGTTTCCAGTGTCAGGGGGCTGGCAATAATAGCTGCATTAAGCAGAAGTGGGTGTGCGATGGAGACAACGACTGTCCAGCGGCAGATGACGAAAGAAAATGCAGCATAGAAGGCGCTTACGATTGTCTGACAAGAGGTGGAGGGACGGGTTATCAGTGTCAGGGGCCTGGAAATCCTGAATGTGTTCCTCACTCGAAAATTTGCGATGGGAAGAAAGACTGTCCTTGGGAGGATGACGAGATGGGATGTGAGTTGGAGTTCAAATGTGATAAGGGGAACAATGAGACCGGGTATCTGTGTCAGGGTCGAGGAGAAAGGAAATGCATTTCGCACAGTTGGATTTGCGACGGAGAAAAGGATTGCCCGGCGGGAGATGACGAGCGGAAATGTAATCCAAATGGGTTTCTGGAATGTTCCAGACCAGATGGTAATAGGGGTTATCAATGTCAAGGACCTGGAAATCAGTCATGTAAACCTCTCGCTTATCTTTGTGATGGGGACAAAGATTGTCCTGCAGGGGACGATGAACGCAATTGTAATCCAACTGGAAATTATCAGTGTTCGATGACAAGTGGAGAAACGGGTTATCAATGTCAGGGACCTGGGAATCAGCCCTGTATTTCGCATGACAAAGTGTGTGATGGAAGAAAAGACTGTGCGGCCGGTGACGATGAAAAGAGATGCTTTTCTGGAGATTATGTGAAATGCACAACCGGAAGTGGAGTGTTTGGATATCAATGTCAAGGTTATGGCATCACAACCTGTATTCCGTTCACTTTGGTTTGCGACGGAGAGAAGGAGTGTCCCGCGGGAGATGACGAGAGAGGCTGTGGTCCAGGTTTGACATGTGTAAAAGATGGGAAGCGTGGTTATCAATGTAAGGGCCCGGGAAGTCAGAGATGTATCACGTCAACGTGGGTCTGTGATGGGGATAATGACTGCCCTGCGGAAGATGACGAGATTGGTTGTGACCCTGATGCATTCAAATGCAAAAGGGGCGGAAACGAACTGGGTTACGAATGTGATGGCCCGGGTACTTCAAAATGTATCCCTCACAGTTGGGTTTGCGACGGAGGCAGGGACTGCCCCTGGGGGGAAGACGAGACAAATTGTAATTTGGGTGGAAATTATACTTGCTTTAATGGAGGCAGTAGTTACCAATGCCAAGGACCTGGGCAGCGGAAATGTGTACCACTCACATACATTTGCGATGGAGAAAAGGACTGTCCTGCTGGAGATGACGAAAAGAACTGTGATTCAAACGGATATTTCCGTTGTGATCTTTCGGGAGAACGGGGTTATCAGTGTAAAGGTCCTATTGGGAAATGCATCAAGCGCAGTTGGGTTTGTGACGGGGACAACGACTGTCCATCTTGGGAAGATAAGAGCAATTGCAGTCCAAATGGAAATTATGAGTGTGGTCGAGGTGGGGGTGAAAAAGGTTATAAATGTCAAGGTCTCACTGATAAATGCATTCAGCACAATTATGTTTGTGATGGTGACAATGACTGTCCCGCTGCTGATGACGAGATAAACTGTGGTGATAATATGACTTGTTATTACCAAGGGGAATCTGGTTACCAGTGTAAAGGGCGTGGAAACCAAAGATGCATTCCGCATGGATGGCTCTGTGATGGGGATAAGGACTGTGCTGCTGGAGATGATGAGAGAAATTGTTAAAATGTCAAAATAAATTTTCCTACAAATGTTTGGCTTTTCATTTAATTATGTACGTATGAAATTTAAAAACAATTATTCGCACAATCATAAAGAATATTCTCAATAAAGATCACATATTATCACGCAGTTAAATATACGAGTGTTTCAATTTTTTTATTTAATTCGCCTTGCAACTTTATTTATGCTTAAGTTAGCGTTAACAGATGTAAACTCTTGGAAAATCTTTTATCGTCAAGTAAGCCGTATTATTAAGGATTTATATGAACTTTTGAAGCACGTGTTTTAACATATTTGGATATATGCAAACAATGCTAACCAAATCATTCAAACTTGTTGATAGCGTAGCATAACCAAATGTATTTTAGTTTGAATGCACACCGTTCTCTTATATGCCAATGAAAAACCTACATTCTAATTGTACCTAATAAAATATAAAAACCTACTTAAAAGGGTGAAAGCTATACAAAAAATGATTCTAACTTAACCTTTCATAACTCAGCAAAAGGGGCATCGCTAACTTAGAATTGGGTAGAAAAGCAATACCTTCATAACATTAATTGGTACCGAATATATTTTTTGGTCCATAACCTATTTTACAAATTACAAGTTAGTGAAATAATGAGTATCAATACATGTTTACCTATTATCGTAATCAAATTGTGATACCAATAAACTTTAGCATTAACTAATTTTCCGTGTAGATTTTTAATCACAGAATGTCAATGCAAGTAAGGATCTATCTGCACTTTAAATGAAGATTATGTTTCATATAGATAAAATTGCAAAAATGCAAAACCTGCATTTCATTTATCAGTACTTCAAATTTATTCCAAAAATATATCAAAAGAACTCAAAAGCAAACACTCTGTTGTCACTTGACCATAAGCAGCAGGAAACGATAAATAGGACACGACGCGAATGAGAGGTCGCTTGATGGCTTCATAATGTCAGGAAACAAAGGCATTGGGAAATATTTCTTTTCTGAGTGCAGTGATCGTACCATTCAGAGATACGTGACATCAGATCAAGCAGCCTGTCTTCAGCGCATTGATGAACCGGTGGATCCCGTTGTGGATCCCCAACAGAGAGTAGCATATCCACCGACAATTGATGAACAATGCAAAGGTCTCAGAGAAAATGGATCTGCTGAAGTGATCAAAGCGGATAAATTCAACTATAATTGAGCCGAAATTGTATTCTATTCAGGAGGCAACAGAAAATGAAGACAAGTGCCTGCAAATTAGTGGGAAGAATGATAATGTTGTCAATTTTGTTCGTTGTGCCGATAAAGGACAAGGCAAACATGAATGGCAACTGGTAGCAGTATCTGATGACATTTATTTAATCAAGGAGATCGAAACACAGAGGTGTCTAAAACAAGATGCAACTGCACTTACTGCAGATACTCAATGTAATGAAAATGATCCGAAATCCCTATGACAACATGAAATATCGGACAAAGTGTCCTAAGTATATTTACAACAAAAATAATGTTATCAAAGTTTACAGGCTGTTTCAATTATAAACATGATTAAAGAAAGATGAAAGCATTTCAAAAAGGGAACTGCTACTCTTAATGATTGTTTTTATGTCAAGAATCAATGCCAATCAAATATTATTGCTAATAAAATAGATTTAATTGTACATAGGTATAGAAATATGTGGGTTGTTATGTATGATAGATAAAAGTTAGAGTCCATCACCGATATGTTGCGAATCGCAGCTTGCAATAGTTTTTATCATGTTTGATGATCCAATGTGACATACATAGTATGTATGTATTTGTGAAATTTTGCAAGCTACCTGAGAAATTCGACTGCTCTTGATAATGCTTTTAATAATGTGCTTACTTTTATTACGAATAAAAATGACTGGACTCACTTGGATTTAATTTTGACCTAAAAGACGTTTATAGTACGATTCACCTGGCCCATCCGTTCCATTAAATGTATTATTTAACTCATTAGGATATTTTACTCTACAACAACACATTTCTCAATTTTACAATCTGAAATCTCAGTTTTAAATAAAATTACGGAGGTATTGTTAGGAAATATTAATTCCAAAAAGCAGATATTTTATGAAAGGTTTGGGTAAATTAGTAACCTAAATTGCTACAATCTTTGTTTTTTCAAGTGATTTACTGACGCATAGCAAATTATAATAAATGAAACTCAAAATTAGCAAGATCCACGGCGAACTGGTCTTAAATCTGAAATGTCACAAAATGATCAAATCTTGTAATATTTTGTAACTTGTAATTGTACGACATATTTTTGGTCTAAAAAACTCACTTGGATCCCAACGACGATCACAATTTAGTGTGCAAATGTTGCCGTATACGTGTCCATTGGAACCACAAACTGGACTATAAACATATGGGCAGATACAATCCCAACCTTGAGCGTTACCAATTGTTACGAACGAGCCTGTGATTAAAATGACGCAAATCACAGCTATGGACAGCGAAAATATTGATTTCATTTTTTCTCGGTTTTCAAAATTGCGTGACAAATTATGTCTAAGGAAATAAAACCAAAATTTTTTGGAAGTGCAATGGGTCCTAAATGCAAAAATTTTCTGTTGATTGTGATGTTGTGAATGTTTACAGAAGAATGTATCCCTGAGTTTTAGTGCACTTTTAAAGGTGATAAGAATCCTGTTATGATCTGTCTCCAGTTTTTATACCCGACGCCTCCCGTTCTGTGCTTTGCTATATGAATCGCAATAATTAGCAGCAATTTGCAAGTAAGATACTTAACAAGGTCAAATATAGTGCACATATTATTCTCAGAATATTATAGAGGCTGGATATGAGAAAAGCTGTGAATAAATCTGGAAAAACATCAACCGAACGTGCTAATTTAATAGAATTGCCAATCATTTTTCATCAATCATCAATCAGACCACACTTTTATTATATTTCTTCGCATATACATAATAAAGAAAAATGTTGTCTGTTCCCCAGACCGGTAACCATATCCTAAATTATTCATTGTTATTATGTAAACATTTCTTCAGTGAGCGTATGTCTGACTCTTCTGACGTCTGACATTTAAATTTGTTTTGACAAAATTATATACTGTATTAAAATCGTGCTAAGCTTTAATAATACTCATACAACCGAACTTTCAAATTGTAATAAAGCTATAACTATATAAATAACTAAATAAATATAAATTGAGGTAGTTGCCTTGCTGGATTCAATTTTAGCCATAACGTAGCCAATCTTAAGATGATTTTTTTTAAATTTGCAACTTACGAATAGTACTTTCAAGCACTCTTACGTTTAATGACGAATATCTTGCTATAGCAGCAAGCTGGAATCCTATCAAAGGCTTATCTTTCAAGCTGTCATATAACTCTTCAGGATTTGAAAATTCAGAAATTAACAAGGACAAGGCAAACATGAATGGAAACTGGTAGCAGTAGTTGAGGATATTTATGTCATCAAGAAGATCCAAACACAAAGATGTTTAAAACAGGATGTAACTGCAATCACAGCAGTTAGTAAATGTATTTAAAATGATCAGAAATCCTTATAGTACTACAAAATATCGGACAAAGTATACTAATCATAAGTACATACAATTTTATCAGTTGCTGCAACTATTAACATAATTATCGGAACGATTGATAAAACCGCTTCAAAATACAAACGGGCCTTACTACCATAAAGCCTTATACAAGTTTCATAAAAATTTGCTAATTTTATGCAATGCTACTTTATGCCAAAAATCAACACTGATTTCAGTGGGTATTAGCACAAATAAGCGATCCCTGTAAGCAGTTAAGAAGAATGTAAGAGTATAAATTTTGAGTTTTGCATCTATTAAAAACATAGTATTCCACACTCGTCAAGACTGTACGTAAAACACAAATCAAATAACAAATTATCTGCCTAACCTCTTGGAAAATATTTTATCATCAAGAAAGCCATTTGGATTGATATGAAATTTTGAAGTGCATAAATTTCAACCCAAGTGGATACATATTCCTAAACAATTTCATTCAAACCTATGGGGTAATTTGATAGTACTAACACTAAATCGCCTTATTAATATGTGCACAGCAACCCCAAAAAAGAAATCACCTATTCACAAATTCTCACTGATGACACATAAAAAACATTGTAAATGCCTTCCAAGCGTCACGAGAAATGACTCTCATTCAACCTTTCAGCATTGGTTTATCTTAAAATGGCAAAAACATTTTCAACAATACATTTATAGCATTAATTACAGGATTGAATGCATTTTACGTCTATAGAATCTGCATATTACATCATCTTTTAAAATATGTAGTTCGAAAACTGGATGTTTTTTGTTTTACAAATTACAAGTTGATGAAATTATGAATGTCAATGCGTGTTAAGTTAATTTCCAAATCAAATAGTAAAACCAAGTATAATTGTATTCAGCCAATTAGGTTTTAGCTCTTCCTTTCCCCACCTCCCAAACATACCATGAGTAAATGCATTTTCTGTAGCAGTGATATTGTGCACAAGTATTTTGTAGTTGTCCTCATCAATCATTGAAAAGATGACTGATCAAACCAATGTATAATGGTTGCATCTATATCAGTACCAGCTTATAGAATTGTTGTTTATATGAGTAATTTTCAGATTATGCAATGCTGATAAATTATACATTTAAGATGTTCCTTTTAACTGCTTATTATAAATTATTACAATGTGGTTTGCAATCTTAGGGCTAACACAGTGAACTCGTGAATGGATAAACCAAGAAAAAAGTTGGGTGATTGGTGTAAAAATCATTTGACAGCAAGATATATGATTTAAAATATGCTGTCAAAATTCAAATGTTTAATGTCTACATTAATATAGTTTTAAACCATTTAAAGTGTAGACTTTGAAGGATTTACCAAGAATGTCTGAATTTTTACAGGGATGCCAAATCAGATGGGATTATCAATGCAAAGGGCCTGGAAACCAGACATATAAATCTCACGCTTATCTTAGTGATGGGGACAAAGAATGTCCTACTGGGGATGACGAATGGCACTATAATAAAGAACTGTAATCCAAACGGAAATTTTAATGGTTCCATGAGAAATGGCAAGACTGGTTATCAATGTCAGGGACCTGGAAATAGGCCCTGTATTCCATATGCCAAAATTTTGGGGGTTGGTTTAAGCGGTTACACATAAGTATCAAGTCTAATTTACAAATGTATGCTCCACTCCATTAAAATTAATGTTAGTGATAGGTGCTTCCTTCATGCACCACACATGGTTTAGCTTCTTTATTCAATTTTTAATATAATTATCTTATCAAACTTCAAAACTATCATACGGTAACTTTTCGGTCGACTAATAAATATTAAATAATTACTGTTCCTACTGGTGTTAAACTTTAACTTTACAATTTAAATTGAGGAGGTTGCCTTGCCGGATTCAGTTTTTCCATTAGATAGCCAATCTGAAGTAGTCTTGCTTCGGTGTCTGGCATTCCTAAGAATGTAACTCCAAATGGAACACCGTTTGAGCTCATTCCCGCTGGAACCTTAAAAAGCAAGAATTATTGTATATCCAATACTTACGCTGAGAATATTTTATATCAATTATTCGTATTACTTTTATTCTTACGTTCAACGACGGATATCCAGCAATAGCAGCAAGCTGGAATCCTATCAACGGCTTATCTTTCAAGCTGTCATCTAACTCTTCAGGATTTGGGAATTCCGAAATCGTAGACGGAAGTGGATTTGGGAACATGAGAGCATCCAGTCTGTACTTGTGCATGGTGCTATTCAACAGACTTCTTGCGGCATACAGATTGCTTTCTCTTGCTTCCAAATATAATTTATTAAAAACTCCATCAGTTTCTTCAGCCATTTCTAACATCCCTTGTTCCATTCCGTCTGAATACATTCTATTGAATTGAATGATATCCTGTAGCGATCTAACTTTCACCTTACTTTCACTTTGGACCACATATTTCTCCAGATATTCATTAATCTCATGTTTAAAATCATGCAGAAAGACAATCAACTCTGAAAAAATTAAGACGTATTTTTAAAATAGTACAAAAATATGATAAGTATAATTAATAATTAGTATGAATTAATTAGCTCACCCTTTTCGCACGAAATATTTTCAAAATAAGTCGTCTTAAGCTTAACAGGATCAATCACACGAATATCTGGAGCATCTTTCATCGCCATAAGGAGCGTATCCAAATGCGACATTTGCTTATCAAGCGGAGTGGATAGGGTTGCGTTTGAATCCCAAAACGGATATCGGATTACCCCAACTCTAAAAGTTTTCTGGTCGAAATATGACAAATATTTTTACACTTACGAAAATCCTTAAAACGTTTAAAAATTTTAGATAAATTTTCCATACCAAATATTTTGGCTTCAGCAGACATTGCATATAGCTGCCACCACAGGCATGTGCCATCTTATTTATTTCAGATGTCATCGAATCAAAAAGTATCGCAACATCCAACACAGATCTGGCCATAGGTCCCACACAATCTTGATGTTTCGAAATTGGGATAACCCCAGAAGTAGAAATGGTCCCTAATGTCGGCTTCAGCGCCACAATTCCCGCAGCACTCGCTGGTGAAATTAGAGATCCATCTGTCTCAGTTCCTATCGAAGCCATTGCCAAATTTGCAGCAATTCCTGTCGCAGAACCTGTACTGGATCCCCAAGGATCTGTGCCAAGACTGTAGGGACTTAATGACTGTCCACCTCTTCCACTCCAACCACTTGGTAGATTTCCACGGAATGCGGAAAATTCGGAAAGATTTGATTTCCCAAGAATTATTGCACCAGCTTTTCTAAGAATTTTCACAATGTCCGCATCTTTCTTTGGGCGAAGTCCAACAAGCGCCCAGGATCCGGCAGTGGTCAGCATATGGTCTTTTGTCGCTATGTTATCTTTTATCAGGATTGGAATACCGTGCATTAGACTGCGATATTGAAATCCTTCCGAATTCCGTTCCTGATCCGCCTTGTGTGCTTCATTTATCGCGTTTGGGTTCAGTTCTAGTACCGCTTTTAACACATTGTTCATCTGATGGATTCTCCGGATATAGCAATTAGTGAGATCCAAGCTTGTCAGGATATTTGAGTCGAATAGTTGCTGCACTTGGAAAATTGTTAATTCCCGAATATCTATTCCGTTGCAAGTTGAATATTTAGAGTCCAGGTGCCTTAGACGGGTGAGACCCAAACGGTCTTGGTGGAGTTCAT
>JAQIXW010005407.1:0-10436 GCA_034700685.1 Willowsia buskii | reverse complement strand
ATTTTTTACTGTGCAAATCAAACCTGTCATTGATTAGAACACCGGCACAATGAGGTCGACCACCCGCAATAAGCCCACCACGAACAATAGCCACTGTCCACGGTCTCAAGTTAATTTCAGCCTCAGAACCAATCGGTACTCTGAACGGAAGTTTGCCACATTCTATAATACAGAGGAATGAAAAATATTAAATTGTTTTGCTCCTCAGAACTGGTCAAGACGAGTAGAGTGATTTTCAGCATGGTTTTTTTGTCTATTTTTGACATTGAAATGCTTACCACAAGCAGCTCGACCCTCTCCATCAGATAGCACTCCCGATTCAAAGTCTAGGCCATCACCATGAAGGCCAGTGTGATTTACTCCATGAGAAGACAAATCAACGTCATTAGTTTGCTGCCTTTGTAGAGATAGTGGCACCAGCAAAGATGAAGAAGAAGAGGATGTCAACTTTGTCGTGGGAAAATCGCCATCACCGGTCTCACCTCTCTGTTTTTATGTCATTTTTTGTTGTTGTTGTTGTTGTTGAGGTTGTCATTGTTGCAAAACAAAATTAGCACATTGTTCATTTGTAAGCCAATTTGTTCACATCACAGGACGCCACATGATGATCATTGTGAATGATAATTGGCAGGCAGGATGGATTCATTACGAAGGTGCAAATTGGGTGATGATGTGTCGTAGGTGGACGTGATGAGATTTTATATGAAAGAGAACAAAAAATAAAATGTTGATTTAAAGCATAGTGTTATCCTTCATTTCTGTTAAATGCATGTTTTACGCAATTTATTTCTTTTTTCGTTTTTTAAAAAAAATCTCCTTTCACCATGCAAAATAAATAAGAGTTCAGGTACATGAACATGTTTTGTCGCAGTTTTTTTCCAAAATCTTAAACACTAGAGCATTTAAAACTAAAATAAATACGTCGGCACCTTACTAATTAATAAGGTAATAAACTCGTAGGTAAATAAATAAAACATTATTATGGTACGAGCGAGATATGTGTGGTGTATTGTGGTTGATGATGATGATCAATGAATTATTTGTAGAAAAATTTTGATTTTTGTTAAATTCTGACTCTTGAAGGTACCCTTTTCTCTCCAACACCTCCCAACTGTTGTACTGTGTACTCGTATTCGGATACAAAGCTCTTGACTGTGGTGGCATCGTCACTGGTAATCTCGTTGTCACTGTCAGATTCTTCAATTCTTTGAGCATCCACTTGTTGTTGTTGTTGGTCTCTGGCGGTTGGAGCTTCGGTTGGGGAGTCTTCGTCAGATTCGGCATCATCCTCATCCTCTCCAGCGACGATCGCAGGACCAGAGGCATTGGCAGGTGCTGCGGGGGATGCAGCACTGAGAGGAGCTGGAGCGACTGCAGGGCTAGCGGCAGGATTGGCAGCAGCAGCGTCAGGGGAAGCTGCTACCGCAGGAGGAAGGTTTGGTGCGACAACCTCTGCAACTTGTGGGACTGGTGGTTGAGGTTGGCCGATTTGAGGAATTTGTTCTACTTGGCCAGCAGCTAATGGCGCAGCCTCAACCTTAGGTCCGAGATTGAATTGGGATGAGAATTGGTATTCAGCAAGAAAATCGCTCGAGTTGGCAAGAGGCTGAGGAATGGCAGGTTGTGGTCTGGTACGACCTCCACCTGAAGCACCATCGGAGGAAGCACCACCTGGGGAAGCGGTGGTTGGTTCATCCTCCTCGTTGTCTTCATTGCTTTCATCTTCACCTCCAGCAGCGGGGGCTTGACGAGCTCTATCAGTGACACTGGCAATGGTGGCGTCATCAGCGAGGATTTCGACAATGACTGTGGTTGCATCAGAGAGCTCGAGGTCACTTCTGAGTAGATCTTGTGGGAGAGTTGTGGTAACTTCAACCTTCAACGAAAAATAAAGATGCACATAAATTAGTACAGGTAACTGCAAACATTTGAACTTGATAATTTTTCCCAAAACTAATCGGTAAGATTCGGGATTTCCATAATATTTACCTGTCCGATGGGTGAACCAAAGGTAAGTCCAACTAACAAGGACAAACTGGCAACAACGAGGAAACGCATTTTGAAAAAAAAGCTATTACAAACTGTTAAATCAACACTAAAGAAAAGACTAGGAAGAGATTTTTCGCGAAGCTCTGTTGTTGCGGTCGGACCGACCAAGAAAATCGGATGCTCGTCAAACAAACGAAAACTTAAAACTGGTCATTTGTGGCTTTACGTTTTGTTGGTTTTCTTTGATCTTACTCTTTGTGGTTTGCTTGATCAAACAATCACGACGAGAAGATGAGCAAAGACTAACGGAAAATGTGCTAAATCATATGAATTTAAATAATCCCCATGTCAGGTACTAAAAACGCAGATGTATCTAAAGAATCTCCTCTCGGGCTCAAATGTATATTGTGTGTATTTAAAATTTAAGCAGTGAAAAGTAACCAAGTACATCTCCCTTGTATATTTCGCAGGCAGTCATGAATGTAAACTTGTCCACCTAACCCAGAATTCTTACCACACCGGCTTTTTTAATTTCTAAACATGAAAAGATGAGCATGCCAAGCCATGATAGTAGAGATGCTATCATTTTTTTTGAATCGCTTGCATCTTTTTACGCGACGCAGTGCAGTCATGTTTAATGCTGATTGATACTTATAGCCAGTCAGGACACTAATTAAAACGATTTCTCAAAAAATCTACTGCTGGTGTGACTGCATAATACTCATTAAGAGAGGATATGCACAATTTTTTATTGTTTCTTGCAAAAATGAAAATGCAGATTTAACCATTTGACAGGATTGTCGTTGCAGAGAGTGCAGTACAATTATTGATAAAAACATTTTTTTCTTTAATCAAGCATTTAAAAAATATTTAGTCACGAAACACGCTGGTTCGACCAGTTGATCTTCAATGAAAAATATCTACATTTTCGTTTGCAAGATTTTTAAACAGTTTTTTTTCCTTGCATCTCGTGTTAACTGCGCTGCATGAGTGCATGTCTCAGTAACAGGCATTGTCCGTTTTATCAGTTGCAATTTTAAATGATGCCCCTTCCGTTCTTAAGCTACTTAAAAATTAGAGGTAGTTATATGCTCTCTTGTTGTTGTATTCGTTTGTTGCTGCGTAGTAAAGATTTTTGTAGAACGTTTAAAGTCTCCTGCTGAGGAAGACACGAAGTAATAAAAGCTATCGTTCAGTATCATTTTTCTAGTTTTTTATGTTTTCAATAAATATTACGGGACCTTTGATTTCTCAAAGTAATAAAGTGTCAAATCAGAGGATCAAATGGCTTTTCTTAATGGACCTTTTTTGAGGTTGATTTTATAGCGTCTTTTGGTCATTTATATTCTTGTTCTTCTTCTGTCCTCTTCTCATGGGAATCATGCGTTACGCAATTTTAATAGAGCAACCACCTAACTGACCACTTTAAAGAATTTGGTTTGGTTTAGGAATTATTTTTTACATTTTATGCATTGTTGTTGAGGTCGTGGTTTCCTCACTACACAATGTGTACACACACATTATAATAGCGTTGTTTTGTGGGCTCGGGTCGGGGCGGCTCGGGCTCATTTCCACGTGCGTGAACTTACAGTTATAATAATGTTTTTATATTCTTCTTTTAGGTTTACAGTTACGTATAGTGATTTAAATGCAAGAGTGACATTTTAAAATGTCAAGAAACGAGGATCATTCGTAATTATTTATTTTTGAGAGTCAAAGTTTATGATGCTCTCAATGCATAATTAATTATGCATTCATTATGCAGATAATATATGAAACGGAAAAGATATCATTTTTATGATGTCTTGTTGTGAATCAACTCTTATCAAGGGCAAACTATTGATGTTGATGGTGGTTCCGTTCTGTCGCATGAACTAAAAACAGTGAAATGTATTTATTTCTTTCCTGATTATTGGTTTGTGCTCAACAAACCAGCATTCCGCTTTGTAATAAAATCGGCAAAGGAATTGCAGCGAGAAGAATGATGATGATGATAACTTTTGTTTTGTAAATCTATGCATTTGTGTGTGTGTCAAAGATCAAAAATCTTTTTAGTGTCTTCTTCCAATGAAGATGAATCAAGCATCATCTCATCTTTAATCTTGATTCTTAGAATCGTTCGAGTGTAATCAAGGTTGTAGTAGTGTTGATTTCTTTCGATAAACGACTCCTGATTCCGCACTGCTAGTACCTGCTCTCTTCTCATTTAAAAAAAATACTTGCCTGCCGGCGCCAGGCACTCGTCCCAGACAGGAATTCAATGTTGGTTCATCTCAAGTTGGTAACATTGCACCAGAGATTTGTTGACTTTTTAAATGTATGCATAAAAGAAAGCAAAGTGGATTTAGCAGATTGATTAAAAAGAAGAGTAAAAATGCAAATACGTAAATTAAAGTAAATAAAAACACGCATGTATAGACACAACAAAACATAATCATCAAGAAAATTCTCAATTTTTAGACTTTGACTTTTTTATGTACTAGTTAGCCTCTTTCTCTTGTAATGAAAACAAACACGGCGACAGATTTTGTGAGAGTGGTCAACAGCAGGAATTTATTTTTGATGTCATTTTATTCTTTACCACAAGCATTTATCCAATCTAGTATTGATCAAGCATAGCCAGAGATTCAGGAATAGTCACTTTTATTCTTTAATAAAATGTCATCTCTGTGCAAAGGTACATACGCACCTTGCAGCGTTGTTATTGCATTTCTCTGTATGAAAAATGCTGCATTACATGATTTTCAAAGTAAGTCAAACGCAAAAAGCATTTAGGTTAGGTCTAAAAGTCAAAAGAATTGGTGATATGTCTTTTATTGGTTTCATTTATCAATTTTTTGAAAAATGAATCTGTCGCCAAGTTTTTTGTGCCAAACACGATAGCGGACATGATCATTTGGCACGAGTTTGGCAGATCAAATCATGAGAAAAAGATTTTTTCTTTCAAAAAAATAAAAATCCCAGGCTCTTACCGCTTTAAAGACTCTGCTTATTTGCTTTATTATTTTAACCTTGAGGTTTTTGTTTCATTTTTAGGGATAGCAAATGTGTAGGGATTACCCACATCAAAATGAACATTGCATGTTTGCTTTTAATATTCAAATAGCCCGTTGTTTAAAATTTACCGTTTTGCTTTTTTATTTATTTTTGTTCTTTGTATTCGTACTACGTACAGGTAGTAAAGAAACTAAAAATATCAGATCATACCTATGTGCAAACAAAATATGCAAACCAGTACATACAGACATATTATTATGTATTAATGTATTACCATCAACAATTGTTACACAACAGCAACAAAACTAACAAAAGTATTACAAACTTTGAAGTTGAAGTATCATCCATGTTCTAAGATAAAGTAATAAATACGAAAATTTGCATACAGAAAGGTTTTTCGAGGAAGTTGCACCTTCATTTCTTCTTTGACTCTGATCTTCCTTTCCTTGTTTCGGCTTGATCAAGATTTAAAAAGCGTAAAACAAAGGCATTACTATATGTACATTTTATTTGTATGCAGAAAAACCAAGACCCGTCCTAAGAAAGAAATAAAATGGAGATAATAAAGTAGTAGTAGTAGTAGCACTCATTAGATGTTACGATATTAAATTACGAGGTCACCGGCCCCTAGGAAAGTAGACCTTAATTTTATATCGCATTGCATGATATTATCATCACTGTCTGTTATGATGACTGAATGACTATGCTGTTAAGATTTATATGATTGGAGGAAATGAGTAAAATGCGTAACAAATTGTGATTAAAGATTATTAGCATGGCACACTGAATTACACTTTTGTTTTAATATACAAAAATTAATAACGACTATATTTTAGATAAATGGTGTGCTCAATTGGGTTTGATAAAAGTTGAAAACTAACTTTGTATTTAATCCAAGTAAGTTAAGCAGTATTTTTTATTTAAACACATAACATTTTATTTTACAGGAATTAAATTAGTTTTTGGCCAGTTTGACTTGACATTAACATGGACGACTTTGGTAAAAATATACCAACAGCAACGGCACACTGTAAGCAAAAAATTTTCTCTGTGCTCAATTCTTGAAGTATTACAGTACGTTTTATAACCATAACCATAAATGACAATTCAACTTGAACTAAAATGTTGCCGCAAAGGAGGAAACCAGAAATAATGATTGATTGTTTGTAACAAAGAAAATTGGATGTAAGATTCATCCTGGTGATGATAGGATAACCGAGAAAATTCTGACAAAATTGGCGATTTTGTTCGACATTTCTCTAAGCAGTCTTCTCTTCTATTGTGCTTGCCAATCTCTATACGTAATTTTAAATTAGGCACACCAAACGGCATCCAACGTGTTGTGGGTTATCCAGTCCCGGTATTCTGAAAAGAACACAGAAAATAAAAATACTGAGTTTTTCAAACTTAACTGACAGTGACAGCACATGCAATGACCTCGGCATTTTTTTTGCAGAACGGTTTTTTCTGCATGCGCATTATGCAGCCAGATGCATTTTTATAGCATGAAAACGACAAACAATATTGGATAGGTTGACCTGAATGAAAAATTACATAGTAATACGTATTCATTTACTTTACATCGTCAGTACAACTTACTAAACTTACTATGTATTTACCTCATCATCAACTCATTTGTCGAACATACATTGCAATTTGCAATTAAAAATGCAAACTTGCGGACGTGACGTGCCATGAGTTGCATCAAATGGCATGTCATTATTCCCCGAATGTACGGCCACATTGGCAGAATGCAATTTATGCAGTCATTCTAGATATTACTTTACTTTTAATATTATGTCAATGTGTGCATGGTTAAGAATGAGTACAATGTTGTACAATTACAGTTAGAAGTAAAGAAAAAACTGTATGACTGCGGCATGCATAATAATAAGAAGCAAAAACGCTGAAGGCTGAAGATGATAAAGAGTAAAATCAACATCAGCAATTCATCAATGTCATTATCAATTCGCAGTGGGAGCACCTTTTATACGTAGTAATGGTTTTCCTACTTAAACCTTGCGAGTCCATGTCTTTGTTTCATATCAAAGATGAACTTGATACAAAATAACAAAATAAATACCTATAACGCAGTAAAAGTATAGTATATAATTCAATTCAAATCCATCTAGCCCGGAAAATGATAATTGAAATCGTTCACTCACTATCCATTTTGCAAACAAAGCATAGATTAAAATTTTTCAAATTGACTTTTTGATAATTTTTCCGGTTTCATGAGCCTTAACATTACTCAATAGTAAATGATGACTGAATGTAGTAGTAGTAATGTTTGATTAACACATAATATATTCTGCATTTCAATTGGCTTTATCTTTAAATGTGGGAATGAGACTAATTTTAAATTGGCTTTGTAATCAGTCTCGACTTACTGTCCACTCGAGCATACACCCCAGGTACTTGCGGTTTTGCAGTATTATTGGGAAATATCACATCATATAGAATGTTGACGTTGGCAAGATTTGTACAGCCATACAGCCACGATGAGATGCCAACCAGTGTAAAGTGTCCTCTATCATCAGCCGACAATCTTACACGCTCCTGAGGGGGCACATTTCCGTTGGAGATTGGGAGTCCGTTTTCATAAATGAGTAATGGACTGCCAGTATCCATCTTTATCAGTAAAAAATCGTCCAAATTTTAAAGGCGAATGAAATTTGCTCACTTAAAATTATTTAAACCGAAAAATGTACATTTACCGAACACGAGTCCTGAGCTCCTTGCTCCATATTTCCTGCACACAGCATATTCTCGTTGATAACCACAGTATTATTTGTCATCTGCTCACATTTCCGAATTCCATTCACGACAGGGACATGGGTTTGAACCAAAGAATAGGAAGTTCTTCCCTTTTTGTCCCAACTGACAACAGTACCTTTTAGACTTTTGATGTAGTCCCTCGAATTTTCTTTTTTCTGGACCTCATCATCCCCTCGGGATCTATCATCGTCATTTTCGTCTTCTCTTTTATCATCCATCATCACGTCATATTTAGGCAAGCAAACGGGAGTGCTAAAAAACTTGCTACGTTTACCATGAGCGTTGCCGCTACCATCGTCTCTCCTTTTCCTAGACAGCTTAACTGGATCTGTCAGATGCAACAGAGCAACTTCATGATTGAGAACGCTTGGATCAAAATCTGGATGAATTATGATTTTTTCCACTGAAGATTTTTTAAGATGTGATTGCTCCTGTTGCTCTTGATCACTCCATATTGGTTTCTCGGATAACCATACTTGCAAATCTGTTGAGTTTAACCTGCAATAAATTAATTGAAAAAAAAACTCATTGTTATGCAAGTCACTATAAAACCTTTAATCACTACATTATATAAAAATTACTTAATTAAAAAGTGTAAATCCCATACCCTATTTTACAACATGAAAAGGTGAGAGCTTAATTAATTTAATTTATACTAGATATGATACATATAAACGTTGAAAGTGTATCAAGCAAAACTGTGGAGTAATAGGATAATATGAATATTATTTCCCTTTGATAAATGAACGTGACGATAGGAGCCCACAAAACAGGTAAAGAAAAAACAACTTATCAAGAAAAAAACAGAAACTGTGACAGGACGCCGGATGTCAAAACAGGGTTAGCCTGATGAATGAAATTAATGGAAGTAAGAAGTTAGTAGGTACATTGTTATGGTTAATTAACGGGCAACTTGAGCTGCGTAGGTAATAAGTATATTGCCTAGTGACGCAAGTCCACAAGTGCATGTTCAAAAAAGCATAATATAGCGCTCTATGAGGGTATCATCTTTAATTCATTTTGCTATCTGAAATGTCGTGATTATCTTTTTTAAAATGGGCTTTACAGTTTAAATAGACGTGAATGAATAAATGAATATCTACGTTTCATGCAATTTTGTGAAAAAGATTAAGAAGTTTAATGTGTCAAATGAGGAAAGCGGTTGTGGTGGTCGTGGTCTATTAGGTAATAGTCTATATGTCCATTGTCAGTCAAAGTGTCATAGCTATCGCGTTTTGAACGTTTGAGCCACTCCTCACAAAAAACGGTAAAAGTATCATTAATTTTTTACCTGGTTTTGACATAATTTTCGTTGAAGAAGTCAAGCTCATTAAAAAGTTTTTTCTTACCCTTGTACGCAACGGGAGGCAGTTAGCACGTAGCGGTCATTTATCAAACTTCCTGTGCAAAATAGTAGCATAGTTGGTTTCGAGCTGTCTACTGATGATGGGCTATTCCTATTTTTATAAAATATTGCGGCTGTCCAAGGATGAGGATTTCCATCAGGCATTGGATATGGCGATTTGCCACATTCTAAAACGTTGATAAATTCATAATATTATTAATCCATGTACATTGATCTATGTAAATTGATGAAATTCTTTATATTTTATACTTAACTGCAATTAGGATTGATTTTGAAACCCGTGTATCCAACCCCTGGTCGTGGTGGCGAAGCTATTGCGGCGTGGGGACTTGCATGGGAAAGTGTATCTATAGATTCCATAGCAATTTGGTCCTGTGTGTTTTTGTGTTCGTCACAAGCAAAACGAAAGTATAAATTACAAAGGTTTTATCAGATTTGGAAAATATTTTGACATATTGAAAGAAATAATGTTTCTTATTATTTGACAATTTCCTTAAGATTGCTGATAATGCTATTGTACTGTCATCGTATCATCATTAGCGCAAATTTCTGCTCGTTTCAAATGCACACATTTCTCAATTCTGTGTGTTATGGTTGCAGGTAAAGAGCTTTACTCGCAACTAATGTCTCCTGATGAGCACTAATACATGTATAGAAAGATTATAATTTATATGTATGCAAATATTGCAAATAGTAATGAGTCGGCTTCCTTAATATTTTGACAAGATTATATCGTTCAAACTTAACATGCTTATAATTTCATCATCCACATCATGGCAGTATCAGTTTTTTCTTTATGATACAGGAAAGATAATAAATTAATACTATTTAATGAAATATATTATATTATTTACTCTAGGTGCTGACCATAGACACTACCGGTGCAATGTGCATGCTTAGGTATTTTAATTTTTTATATATAAAAGTCTTCGTGACTATCGTTCGTTTTTTCATTTATTTTAAAAGTCTTCGTTGCAAGTTTTAAACCACAAGCAATTGTTTTGCATCATGATAATGATAATGCAATAATTGCATGTTATGTTCACGTTTCACTTCACACAAGTGTTTTTCAACTAGAAAACAAGCGTTTTGTTTTAGCAAACGCAAACGTATAATAGGAAGCATGTCAGCCATGTCAACATTCCTTCACATGTTATAATATCATGAACATCTTTGACTTAAATTTTTGCATTAATTTATCTGGTTAACTATGATTTTGAAGAGGATGTAAATGTTAATCCAACATCCAACCCTATCATATGATAATTAAAAATCATCGTCCACATTTTCGATTCATCAACCATAT
>JAQIXW010005406.1:0-10437 GCA_034700685.1 Willowsia buskii | reverse complement strand
TCCACTTTCCTTTTCTCTTCTTACATTACTTTCAACATGAATACAACTGAAGAACTGCATGAGCGATTTGAAAAAAAAGCTGATGATGATGATTCCTATTCAGTATCACGAGGTGAATGAATCAAGCCCAAGCCAAGTTAGGCAAGAATGGCAAATGGGGGAAAGCAAAATCATGTCCAGAAGATCCCTTATATGCTCACCATTTGCTGGCACCAGTACTTTGGTGCACTCTCTCTCCAACTATTCTTCTATGTAGACGACATCTAAGTGTTGGAGAAAGTACACAGGATGATGACATGATGAAAAATCTGAAAAGTTTTCTGCGTGGAGAGGGGTAGTCACTATGCCTCTGAATTTACTACAAGAATGATATGAGCCGTGTTCAACTTACAAAGATACACACATAGTTTTATAGGGAATCCGGTAGCAAAATCCCGTATTTTTTTTACTTTCCCATGCTAACCAACCCACTAACCACCACTTTTACTGCGGTCACCCCAAACTTTTCAAACTAGTGTGATGAGCTTGTTAGTTTGGTGCATGTATCATAACATGCAACATGGAGTATTTTTCTGCCAACAAATAGCATTTGAACCATGCCACTTACTGAGTTTTTATAGGAGATGATAGGATAATATTAGACGCTTCGAACAGACAGCAGCAGACGCAGTAGTAACACTATTGATGAACTTGTGTGGCATTGGTTTTTGTGATTATGATCCCATAAAACCACACAAAAAACCAGTCACTGGTAAATAAATGGTAAACATGCTGCTCTGCTCCAGTTATGATGGGAAATATATCTATAATAAAAAAAAAGAATGAGAGAGAAGAAAAAACTGAAGTGAGAGAGGAGGACATGTGGAGTGGAGTGTACGTACGAATGGGAGTATTTAATTTCTTTTTCGTTGAACGCCAAACTGCCAATTACCGTCTCCTACTTTTATGGTGAAAGATAAAAACTGTCACACAAAAAAAAGCAAAGTCCTCTCGATGTACTTTGGACAATTATTTGAAATGGGAGACAGGATGAGTACTTCAAGAGAGTTGTGTTTCATTATTTTCAGAATGTTACTTAAATCAATTTTCTGGAATCGCTAAAAAGGGTTTGAAAAATGAAGGCATAGTTGGGCACAATGTATTTATAACTAGATCAGCAGCAGTGGTAGTAGCAGCAACTTCGTAATTAGGTTTTCTTGCTTCTCAGGAACTATCTTAATTACACACATGTTCAAACGAAAGTTGAATTCTTTTAAGCAAGTCTGGTTTTTTTTTCATGAAACTGTCTGGATTTTTTTATACTGTATGGCCGAATCAATATGTAAATAATGTTTTTCTAATATTCTTCTTTTTCTTTGTTCCAGTCTGAAGCGCGAGTATTCTGGATCATGGCCGATTCATTCAGTGACCTTGTATTCCTTCTGGATATCGCCGTCCAGTTTCGAACAGGTTACCTTGAACAAGGACTTATGGTGTATAAGACCAAAAAACTGGCAAAGCACTATATTGGCTCGAAGCCATTCTACTTCGATCTTTGTGCCCTTTTTCCAACAGACTTGTTTCAGTTATATTATGGAACAAACCCTATGTTCAGGTATTTCAACTAAACCAATCATTTTTTTATCGCTTTCAGATTAGCGCATAAATGTCATGCATGGTATAGTGCTTCGCAATTTCGTTTCATCTACTTAAAGTAAAAATATAATGTTAAGATTTCAGTCTTGTTGTAATGACTTTGTCTGGAGCAGCGCTTTTGTAGAATAAGAAGATTAATAGATAGATAAGGACATAAAGTTTACTACGTTTCTAAACTGTTGCATGGCACGGATTTCTCTATAATTTAAAATTAGTTTTTTTGTAATCCCATACACGTTCAAAATTTTAAAGGGGAAACCACTTGATGTTAAAATTGACTGTTTTACGTCAGTACAAGGCAGTATAATGAGAGAAAGCTGGAACCGCTGTCACTTGAAATACGATGGCTCTTGTGTTTGTAAAGTTGTAAATGGCAGAAAGGTAGACCGGTGTGTACCGGATATTGTATGACTTGAGAGAGATGACATTTGTAAAGCATTCATTTTGTTTACTTAACAACGCTAGTTATTTGCTTGGTATATAGCTCGATATGAAATCTCAATCCAATTTGGAAAGAGTAAGGGTTCCGCAGTAGTGGAGTGATTCCGATACGATACGTGAGTTCATCATCATGACACTCTTGAGCTTGTGAGTAGCACTTTGAGCTACTAATTGGCACCCAAAATATTTACAGAAGCCAAGCTAATACTTTTAGAGAAATCTTCTATAGCATCAATACTTTCACTCCACTACAAATGAAGGCTACACAAAAAAGTTCTACTTTAGAAGGATTTGTGAGATTGGACTAAATTTCTGATGTGATTTGAGCTGCAAAATAGTCCTTTTCTGAATACGCCTTGTTGTAGCATTTTGCTTTTTTTCTATTGCTGTTTAGCTACCTATTATTCAGCTTGTAATGACTCCCAGAGAGCGTTGTGTTTTTTTTGGGTGTTCTGTTTAGTTGGCATTAAAAGTCAACTCATTTATCAAGACAAGAGCTCTCCCCATGCACATGTTCATTTCCTCCTGTCATTGTTCTTATTTTGCTTGTACTGCCACTTCACTTTTTTTCCTTTGTACGTTAGCAATGCGCAACTAAATTTGAACACTTTTCTATTTGCCTACGGCTGACAAGGCTTTGGAGTGATGTGACGGATATAACGAGTCATGTCTTTCTCTCTACCAAATCAAGGACCTGTATGCAAAATAGTTTGTTGGTAAACGGAAACAATGGTGAATAGTACGTACAATCGACGCAGTTTTGCCTTTTACAAACTTAAAACATGGGTCGGAATTTCTCTATACTTTTTTTGTCTCTAAAACTTTACATTGGAGAATGCTAAAATGTACAGGCTTCTGAGGGGTAAAATGATCACAAAGATATGAATCCATAAACATGTTTTCTTGTTTAGTATGTCAAGTAATAAGTTAGATGAGTCCAGATCTTTTTGATGCGAAACAAGTAGAAATGGTCACTATGCCGTAGATAACAATTTTCATTAAGATGGCTTTGAATTTGTGTGTCACTTAGCTTCTATTAGGATTTCTCTGAAGTATTGTTATAAAGGTCAAATTTAAAATTGGTTTTTCGAAAGATAGTTGTTTCAAAGACGTCTATAATTCATATATAGACATAATATATTTACTTATATTATATATTTAGCAGTGACAGCAGCATATAAATGCTTTGAAGTGAGAAAGAAAATTAAAGTCTGATATTTTCATTTTTCAAAAGTAACCTCACAGAGTGTTTCCATGTAACTTTAGCATGATGTGTGCATCCTCATGCTTTCACTTAAGATGCCAACAACACTAAAAGAAAAACAGGCAAACCATTAGGATCTGAAGTAGCATTCTCCATTAAATTTTGTGGGCCTCTTTTGTTTAACTATACTGCTACTCCTCACGACGACGAAAAGATCAGACATATTGAACTGAAAGTGGCGAGAGAGAAAGACAACTAACTTTTTTTGTCTTCAAATATTACACAAAGACTCTTTTTTCTTCCTTTTTCTTCCATATTCTTTTCCTCGACAAGGAAAAAAAGCTAAAAAGTCAAACATAGTCTTGAAACATAAGTTGTAAGTGTACATAAGTCAAGACGCTTTGATACATCTCTATCATCATCATCATCATCATCATTCTCAAATGGAAAGAGTCTCAGCTCTCTAACCTTTTATGCAATACGCGTTCACATATAAGAACATGCATCAGTAAGTAGTAAGCAATTATGTCAAAATTTTCTCAACGGAAGAAAAGTGTATGCCGAAAGGAGCAGCACTCTAGAAAAATGTATAAAAATAATATTCTATCTTTGTTATTACAAAAAATACCTAGTCTTTTCCTCAATTTCCCGGGCTCGTTGTTCCTCGGACTTGAATGTGTCAGCTTCTCTAACAATTTCTTGAGAGAGGAAATTTCCAAGCACAAGATGCTCTAGCGAGATGATTAATTAATGCCTCAGGTGCAAGTTAAAAAAACAGTAGCTTTTAACATGTTTTTAGAGAGAACAGAGCTTATTTGCAACATTATTCGCATAAATAGTTGATTTCCCATTTACTACCTTCATGTATTTATACACCTTTACTTCATGTACTATGCCTAGGTCGTTTTGTGAGACCATTCATTTAAAAAGGATTTTACAAGATTTTACCATCTAATTTTATATTTTAGGAAATTCGGAAAGTAGATGCGCACAAGAAGAGTGTTTTGGTTTTTTGTTCTCCATTCCACCTTTGAAATTTACAAAGTTCAGAGCCAACTATTACATATGTCATTTGTAGTAAAACGAATCAGTCATTGTGCAATGGAATCGGCAACATCTATTTTAATATGTTTAAGTAATTTTTTCATTTCAAGTCCTTGCATTGAGTATAATAGCTATAAAAATCGATTTGTTTGAAGCAATCATGAGCTAATTAACAAAATTGCATGGCCCAGTTCAGCATAATGTTTATTCTAGATAGGATTCTATTCTAGTCAAGTAGAAAAGAAATTCTTTGAAACTATCAAAACCAATTTTAAAGGAGACGTATTTTATAAACGTTTCAAATTTACATCCAACATGTCTTCCATCGAAGTGCATAAAGCTCTCAACTTTTGAAGATTTTTTAAAGGATCTGCATATTTCTTTCGTTGCCAAACGATTCGCTGTCGATCAGTTTGCTACTTTCAATCATAAAATTGCAAATGCAGCGAATTTTAACATGTTTGCTAAACTAGTGCTAACTATTCTATTTGCAAACATTCCGAGCATTTGTGCAAAGATTTTAAAAGAAATTATGTCTCCTCCTTGATTAACCCCAATTCAATTGTCTCATTCCGAAAACATTTTAAAATAAATTATGTCTCCTCCTTGATTTACCCCAATTCAATTGTCTCATTCCGAAAACATTTTAGGTACAAGCACCGACATACCACCGACCGTGGTAATCTTCATCATACAACCTTATTTAAGTATTTTTTCCCTTCGATTTTGTTCCATGCAGGTCTAGAAAGAAATGCCATACCTCTTGAGCAATACGGAAACATACCCACGCACGTCACCAGAACAGGAAAAGTGTACATCAGCTAGCAACAAGAAAATGCTCATTTTTATCTAAAACCTTTAGTGAAATGTGGTGTGTTCTTTTTGGAAATCCATGCTTTCACAGTTCAATGAGAACGAAACAAACGTAGAATGATAAGACTTCGTACACATTTTTGAGCATTACTTTTACTCTGTAATATATACTTAATGCTTTTGGTGAATTTGTAACAGAGGGTTTGAAAGGGAATTAACTTGTCTTCGCTTTGGTTCAGAAGCGTTTTCATGTCTTCTGGTAGACATTCTTCTTATTCAGAGAATTGACTTTTCACGCCACTCTGAAGTTCCAGAAAACATAAATACCGATGCATTAAAGGTGTACCTATATTTGAATGTAGGAAAAACTACATCCCTACCTACAGGGATATACGTATAAGCAGACATAAAAAATGTTTCGTAATAGTGCATCTTGTCTACAGATACACTAATTTTCAGTATGCATGGTAGATACACAGATGCTTGAAATGTTTCTGTATGTATAGGTACGAATGTGAAAATATAGCATCCCGTAAAGCATGATACTTTCTCAGAGTTTTTTTTGCCAATTTCATTTCTAAACGCAGACAGTTATAACGGCAGTTTCGAAGTGCGTTTTCCTTCTGAGAAATTGGTTCTCGTCCGTTGTATATGAGTACACTTAGCATCAACTTCTCTTATTACTTTTTGTGCGCGTTTTATTGCAGCTCCTACTGCGAATATTGTACCGTCAGTCACATTTATGAAGCTCCGTTGGATATATTTATGAGTGGAGAAAGGAAGTCTGAAAGCGAACCGTCTCAATCTTCCGCAATAATTGATTACGTCTTATCATATCATTTCAACTCGAATGAAGTTTCTCTCAAGTTTTGCACAATGTTTTGTATGCCTTAAATTAAATTCATCTGTGAAATAGCCCGAAATAATATATTTACTGGTTTGAACTGAAAGATAAAGTACCTACTGTTAGAGATATGGCCCATTATCGTGATGATAGTAGGCAAATTTTCATTGTGAAATCGCCGCATGCAGCATGCTATTTATTTTAATGCTTAAATGGAACAATGTTGTATACTAGTAGTTTACTGTGTATTGTTATTTTTATCGCCATTTTAGCATGTTACAACCTTACAACCGTCATTTTGTGTTTTATTTGTTACAGATTCCCGAGGTTTTTAAAAATCTATCGGACGTACAACTACTATTACATGGTAGAATCGAGAACGGTGTACCCAAACGTGTGGCGTGTGGTGAATCTGATTCATATTCTGTTACTTCTTGCTCATTGGTTCGGATGCTTCTACTTTCTTCTCTCTGAGGCTGAACATTTCGAAGGACCGTGGGTGTATCCGAATCCTAAACACCCGAATAACACAGATTTTGCTCCTTTAACTCGAAAGTACCTGGGATCACTCTACTGGTCAACTCTGACGCTGACCACAATTGGTGATCTTCCTACACCCTATTCTAATTGGCAGTAAGTTTTTCTTTAGTATTTTTTGCTCACGATATGTAATATTCTCATGCCCATGCGTTATGTAATATTACGTTTGATGAATATGATTAAGAAAACAGGAAACACAAAGCATAATACAGTTTTGTATAAACACGATACACATAATTTATATATAAAAAAATTAAATTAGTACAATGTCGTTTACCTTGCCGACACACTGTCGCAAAGTTTATATTTTCCATGCTTTTTATAAACTTCTGTGATTGTTCAAAAGCATAAAATATTAATGTACCCATCTTGAAAGTTTGTATTTACTCAAAAGAAAGCTGAATGGGGCACATATAAATAGACAGTTATTTATATTACAGGTGTCTTGTTGACCTGTACAATTTTATAAAAACTGTCGACCATTTATCTGTCCAGACAGTGCAATGACTTTTAAAAGAAGTTCTTAAGAGGCTTCCTTCATTTTTATTTTGTATTGTACAGTGCAGTATATTCTAAATATATCCTTTTTTCCAGCGTACTGTACAGAATTACACTTGCACGATGTATTTTCATCGAGGTCAAAAGAACTCGAAAGAGAGAAAGGAAAATTGTGACTTACATTGATGTCAAAACAGCTTGTTTGTCGACACGCACGCCATCCATTTTGAGAACGTCTTGGTTGCAGGATTTGCATGACTTTTCACCTTCTCCTCTACTGGTGTAAGGATTCTTAGTTCATTCATTGAAAAATTGTGTTTGTGTGTGTGCAGCCAAAAGAGTGCGAGAGTTTAAAAAAAAACTTTACTTAAAAAAGCATAAGTGTTAAAAAAGAAGAATCCTGGAATAAGAATATGAAAGCACAAACTCATGTGAAGAGATGCATTAATAGAATAAATAAATATGTATCTATATCTCTCTGGAGCCAGTATTAAGGAAACATGCACCCCGCTGAATCCACGCATACTTTCAATTAGACGCAGTCATATAGATCTTCCCTCCGTATAGGTATATCAAATTATAACTCACATGCATTCATATTCCTTCATCCACATTTTTCTACACTTGACTGTCTATATGTATTTAGGTAGCCGAGAAGGAGAGAGAATGAGGTTGAACAAACCATTATTGTATGTAACAAAGCGTTATAGAATGACTAAAAATATAAAAAAGCGGTAATGGGAAATGGGGCGTAAAGTCAAGTAAATCTTTGTGTCTTTTCTCATCCTTCTTCTTCCTCTCCTCTCTGTATGAACATCCAAAAAACATCTCACCTTGTTACTCTCCCAGTTTTTTTTTCTTCTTTTCCTCTCGTTCCACAGCTCCCATTTAAAAGTAAGCGAGGAGATTTCCGTGAGGCTAGTTATGTTCATGTCTGTGAATGTGCATATGCACACTATGGAGTATCTATAGACAGTTGAGTAGAAAGTTTCACATTTTGAAAAGCCTGCTTACATTCTCCTTTTAAAGGAAAGTCTTTCTTGCCCCAGTACCACGAATCTTGGAAAAGGGTGAGCAATTCAAAGGAAATTACTTGTGTAAAGGATAAGAGAGGAAAGTTGGTCTGCTGCATGCACTTACTAAACGTGTAGCACGTACGCAGCTTTTTAATGCAAGCCTACTTTGTTACTGCTTCATATTACTTATTATATGCATTTTGATATATCTATGAATGTTCTCTAATTGCCACATGCTCATGCATTAAAAATAGATTCTTACAAGTGAGGTTTCTATGGAAAAAAATTCAAGAGAAAGTTAGAAGGATATCATTCCGTAAAATGAAGAATAATGTCTTCTCCTTATATATGTTTGAAGCCTCATCTTACAAGGAGCATAAAATAGTTGTCGTCGTCATGCCAGTTAACATCTACCATTCATTATACATTACTCTTCTGTACAAATGGACGGGCAATGAAATCCTCATATTTGCTGCCGCCTGGTTTTTTCCCCTCCTGCTATTATTCCAAAGAAATTAGACCATGCATTCATAGGCTGCTTGAGTAGTTACAGTTGTTATGGTATTCATACGTAGAGAGGGATTACACTGTTGCTGTCGGCAATCATTCACATTATTATTATTATCTTTACAATATTACTAGTCAGTATTTATAGCTTTCTCTCTGCCAGTGGGTAGCATCATCGCATCATTAATACCACCATTCAGCAAACTATATAAAATGCCGTCATAGTCAAAAGCCATTACGGCTCGACCAACAGAAAAAAAAGTATAAATAAATAAACACAAGTATCAAACAGTGCAAAAGAACGAAAACATTCATTCTGGAGGCACCATCATCCGAGGACACCACTGTGCATCTGCGTGTTCATCTTAATATGACTGCAAATATAACTACTCAGCGAACATGAACATAGTATTTCATGATGTGTAAATTGAGCTAGCTTTGTGGATGAAATTAAATGGGAGTTGCTGTAACACACACTTCCACTCTTCTTGTCTGGGCCTACGCAGGTTTACACGGGAAGTAGAAAAAAATAGAGTTGAATGGTCTGATAAAAGCTCAAAGAGCATGAGTCCCTATAAATTATACGATGCCTTGCACGTACAATTACTCATGCTCTTCTACTCTTCATTTCTCGTCATGCCATGAATGAGAGGGAAAGTGTGCGTGAAAGAGAAAGCAAAGGAGAGGGGCAAACCGAACCTTCCAGCAAAGAGTAAATCACAAAGAGAGAGAAATTTCTCGCCGCTATTGTGGTAAAAGAGTATATATGCAAAGGGGGTTCCCCATCTTCATCATCACCATCAGCTTTACCATCCAACTGCAAACTGGTTTTCTGCTGCTGTTGCTGCCGCTTTAAGAATCGAATATCAGTGAGCAGAGGATGTGTGATGTGATGATTGTGGCGCAGCGGTAAACAACGGAAGCTGGTAATATTATGTATGTCTGGTTGGGTGGTAAAGGTAAAGCCAAATAGAAGTGGTAGTGGGTATAATAAAGCACCATAAATGTAGGAATAAGGTCATTTGCAAGCATTCATAAAGAAAGATTAACAAATAAATGCAATAATGCGATACAGACACAGTCAAACGGAGAGAGAGAAGATCTGTGAGACATACACTCACAGTTGGTTAAAGATACCAGGATACAAAGTACACATTTGGTGACCTAGCTGCATGTCATGGTATCTTCATCATTATCGCATTGCCAGAAGCGATTTATATAGAAAATAGAGGTTTTGACAGCGGAAAGTGGAAACTAATGCCATGAATGAAATATAAATCTTCATATTATACGGTTTTTGTTGTAATCGCTTCAGTATATAGGATCTCTTGTCTCTACTCTTTATATGTTCGTCGGTGGAATCGCAACAAGCACAAGGAGCCCTATTGTTTGATAAATATTTGCTTACTAACACGCCACAGTGTATTAGCCAGACGCGTATTAGTTGCTGCAAATGCGAGTTCGGTGCAGGGAGGTGGTGATGGCAGAGAAGCAGCAGTAACTGTGGCGCTACTATTATGGGCTGGTGTGTATTTAAGGTTTAAAAACGAGGTGAAATGAGATGAAAAAGTAGTCTATTGGGAGTTTTGACGTTGGAAGAGCCAATTTTGTGATTACTGGGGATGGCGCAATGACAGTTTGTTATGCCCCGCTTGGTTCAGCAAACAATATTATCAATGTAATATTTTTATAACATACGGTTTCTATATATGCTTTCGCTCAAAACACATGGTGCAATTATGACTACTGCTGATGTTCCTTCCGAGGAACTTTATGACTCTTTTCTGTCTGGACGCTGACTGGACTTTCCATCTCAAAGTATAATAAAAACATTACAAGTAAATATAGAAGTTGATTTAAGATTTAGTCTGAAGGACTTTTTATTAGTGTTGCAG
>JAQIXW010005405.1:0-10438 GCA_034700685.1 Willowsia buskii | reverse complement strand
CAGACACACACACAGACGGGAACGTGATCGCATTAACTGTTTTTCAAACGATTTCATCGTTACCAACAGTTAATAAACGCTTAACCGAGATGTTTTTTGTAATTTTTGCAATAATTGTCGTCGTATGTTTCATTAGTTTTGATGCGTCTATGGCTCGCCATGTAACTTGTGGGCTCCTCGTTGAAATTTGTAATCCCAAAAGACAACGAATGCAAAACCTTGATGATGACGAGTAAAATATCATATTTTTCAATGTTGTTGTTCAACTCCATGAATTACGCTTAATCATTGAGACAGTTTCGGGTTTATAGCAATACAAGTTCGGCTGCTTCATCAGAGCATCTTATCTTTTCAATATACACACATGTATAGGATCTTAGTTTATCTATATACGTAGATGAATGTTGTTCGTGAGATATTATGATAAATACGTTGAAAAGCTTCCTCGATATGCGCTAGGCAAGTGGGTGAACGAACATCAAAATTAAATATAGAAAAATGATGTCTTTGAAAATGGCTTTCGAATGAGGTATCACATTTAAAAAGGTGATGACAGGAGGGGGATGGGTTGACCCCGCTTGGGGTTAGCCATATATATCTTTCTTAATTCCACATTGTTGAGTCAGTTCTGCTGACCTACTCTTAATTTCCAAATTTTTTGCAAAAAATTTGAGCTGACTGTCGAAGGTATATGTGTTACGGTATTGTAAAGTAAGTTTGTAAGACATGAAAAGAAACAGCGTTTTTAGGTCTTTACATGAATTTTTCTTATCTTCTACTTATACTACTACTACTAAACTAACCTCTCTGAAACTCTGCTATTCCACATTGGCATTTTTAATTCCTTTAACCTTCTGTTATTATTTAAGTCAATTGAGCACGAAATTCCCATTCATGATTAACAATATAATTCCCAATGAAAAATGATTCAGAAGGATAACTTTTGCGGACAAAAATTGCTATGTCACAAATCTATCCCAGATTTCCTAGAAAAATCCCTCATGTATTACTTGGGAATAAAGTAAATTTTACGGTTTTCTGCATTTAAGAGAGAAACTAGAAGCTAAAACATCCTGTAAAGGAAGCAATATTTTTTAAAATGGGCATGAATTAGCAAACTAGCCTCTAAAAACCGCTTTCAACGTCGAAAATTTAAAATTGCGATTCCAAATTTTTGATAAAGAAAGAATGGCTGATATATACTCAAATCAATAAAATATTTCACATATTATGGTCTGACTAGAGTCGCGAAGTTTGTGAAATGTAAATTTTTCCTCGTCAAATTACACAACTTCAAACGACACAACTGGCGTAAATCACGTTTAATTACAAATTACAACGGTATATGCTTTAGACCTCTCAAATCAAGAATTACAAGTAAATTTTTTGGGTGGCTCAAATTACGATTACGTAATTTGTAATTGTAATTGCGTACTCAATCAAAGTAATTGCAATTACGTTGGCCACCATCGTACAATGAACACAAATCTTGATTACTTTTTTAAAAATCAACAATGAGAGAACTGTTTTTATATGTCAGTGTTTATAGATAGTTTGATATAATCTTGATATTTGTTTGGCATGAATGTACATTAAACCAAGGCAAAACCAATCTCCGATTTGATTTAAAGTTTGTACATAAATCCATGATTCCTTCGAAAACCTAGCTTACTCTCGTTTCAGTTTATCATTTTTAACTCCACGTTGCAGAGTTAATTTTGCTTATCTACCCTTAATTTTCAATTTTTTTTACAAAAAATACGAGTTGACTGTCAAAGGTATCTCGGTTACGTTATTGTAAAGTAAGTTAAGAAGACATTGCTGGAAAAAGAAGCAGCGTTTTAGGTCTTTACATAAAATTTTTATTGGTCTCTTAGTTTGTTGCATCAGTGCAAAATTTGTTTAACGTTTGATTTTGTATAATAATAATAAACTTTCATTGAGTAAACTAACCTCATATATTGTACTTATACAGCCGTGTAAAATGGTTGGTGAGGAGTGTTCCCAACGTGACAAATGCTGCAGAGGAGGATTGATATGCCAGGAAGGATCTAGCTCCCCCGCTAAGTGTTTTAAGGTAAACAGTCAAAATACTTCTTCTTCCACTAATTGCTTACTAACCTCTCTAAAACTCTGTTGTTCCACATTAGCATTTTTAATTTCCTTGTCCTTCTGTAATTTTTAAGTCAATTGAGCTTAACATTCCCATTAATGATCTACAATATAATTCCCAATGGATAATGATTCAGAATTATCCCTGTCGAGGACAAAAAATTGCCATGTTACAAATCTATCCCGGATTTCCTAAAAAATCCCTGATGTGGAGTGGGAGATGATAAGTATAATGAAGAAAGACTTCCTTAACTCGAGTTAAGGAAGTCTTTCTTCATTATACTTATATGGAGTGGGAGATGATTGTTGTAAAATACTTTAATTTTTTCGTAAACGGCTAGTGTCTAAAGTAAACCACTGATTTCTTGGCAGAGCTAATTACAACACTGTGTTTCCTAATGTCGATAAGTCGATATCTGTGTCATCGAATAATTTTGAGTCCTTAATTCAATATGCCATCAGATTTGTGAACGCAGTTGTAATAAGTTTCCTATCCAACTTTTAGTTTTTAGTAAGTAAAGTAAGTAAGAACAAAAAGATACCATTTATTTAAATTATTTTAACATCAGAATGCCGATTTTGATCATGAAGTATTTATCTTCATGACGATTTTCATGTATTGTCCATGCAGCTCACACACATTGCTCACCTGCGTTCCACATATATATCCTTCCATAATTATTGTTACGGGAGAATTTCTTTCTACTGCTTTGGTGTTTCCAAAAGTAATGGGAGGCTGCTGAGTAATGAGACGCGCAAAAAAAAACAATATGATGCATTGTTATAGACATAAACGATATCGTGAATAACTAGGACAATGCCTATTCTTACGTACATAAAACTATTATTAATATTATCATGCAAAAAGGTCAATTTCATCTTTTTACATTAGTAAAGAATGCGAATTTTGCTTTTTATGCCAAAAACGTTTTTCAAATATTATTTATTATGCCTCTCCGCCACACTCTCTCATGGTTCGGTTTGTCGTCATTTCAGCTCATAAAACCAATGAGTAAAAAAGTGATCTAATATTTGATGCGTTGCAATAAAAATTCAATCCTGCCATGTTAGAAAATCCTAACTAAAAAACTTCAAATTTGTCTTTGAAGTTTAAAGAGACGGCAGCCCTTGGGAAACTCTCTTATCTCTCTCAAAAAATTCATACTGCAAAACTGGAATGCCAAATTTGTTTCAGCGTATTAGATCCGATATATTTGCAATACATAACGTGGTATCCACACGGTTTCAAGTACTGCTCCAAAAACCATTGTACACTAAATTCTTGCCAAAAAATTCATTGAACTGTCATTAGTGAATTCATTGACTTAATTAGACTTAGACATAAATAATTGATTTTGACGCAATTGCATCCATTATTCTCCTTAAGCACTTAAGCACCACAGCACTACACAACTGGTGTAATTGAGTCTCGGCAAAGTTTACTGTTTCCAAATATCTTTATTGGATACAATTAGCGTCACGCCATCTTAAGATAATAAGATTGGCATTGAACGACTGCTTGTGCGCTTGTACCAATAATTGACTTCAGTTTAAAATAAATAATTCACCTCAAGCAAACTTCAGTTCGCCTAGTAAGAAACTTGAATTTAGATAAATTGCTAAACCGAGATGTTTTTTGTCATTTTTGCAATAATCGTCATCGTATGTTTCATTAGTTTTGATGCGTCCAATGCTTGCCATGTAACTTGTGGGTTCCTCGTGGGAATTTGTAATCCCAAAAGACAATGAATGCAAAACCTTTCAAAAACTGAAGCACTTCAGGCAAATAACTGTGGTTGCAGAATAAGAAATGTTGACGAGCAAAATATCGTATTTTTCGATGTTTATGAAAACTTCATGAATTACGCTTAATCATTTTGACACTTTCAGGTTTAAAGCAGTGCCAGGGGGTTTCATCAGAGCATCTTATCTTTCCAATATAGACAATGTATAGGGTCTTAGTTTATCTTTGCAGTTCTGGGAAATGTCAGCAAGGTAGAGGTAAAACCAATACTAATTTGTCAAAATAAACATGATGAAAATACGTGGATGAATGTTGTTCGGGAGAGTTTGTGATAAATACGTCGAAAAGCTTCCTCGATATCCGCTGGGCTAGAGGGTGAATGAACATTTCGAAAACGAAAATTAAATAAAGGAAAATGATGTCCTCGACAATAGCTTTTGAATGAGGTATCGCATTAAGTATCTCATTCAAACGTCATTTAAGAAGGTGATGACAGGAGGGGAAGGAGGTGACCCCGCTTGGGGATAACCATCTTTATGTTTTTTTTATTCCACGTTGTTTAGTCAATTCCACTTGTCTACCCATAATTTCCAAATTTTCTGCAAAAAATACGAGGTGACTGTCAAAGTTATGTGTGTTATGTTATTGTAAAATAAGTTTATAAGACATCGAAAAGAAACAGCCTTTTTAGGTCTTTACATTTTCTATTCATAAATTTTTATTCATCTCTTTAAGTTTGTTGCATCTTCTTTGCAGAATTTGTTTAACATTTTTGTAAACATGTTTTGTATAATATTAATACACTTTTAATAAGTAAACTAACCCCATAAATTGTACTTACAGAGACCGTGTCGAATGGGTGGTGAGTTTTGTGGGAACACTCTCCAATGCTGCGAAGGACTAAGATGCGAGTTGAGACGTGACTCCCGGTATAGGTGTGGGCTAATTCCGGTAATGAGTCAAACTACTACTTATCTTCTACTTATTGCGTACTTACCTCTCAAAAAACGCTGTTATTCCACATTGGCATTTTTAATTCCTTTGTCCTTCTGTTATTAAGTAAGTCAATTGAGCACGAAATTCCCATTCATGATCAACAATATAATTCCCAATGACAAATGATTGCCCTGTCGAGGACAAAAAAATGTTACAAATCTATCCCAGATTTCCTAGAAAAATCCCGGACGTATTACTTACATTTACGAAGTTAAATTTACGCTTTTCTATGGCATGGAAATGGCAAACTTGCCTCCTAAAACATCCTTCAATGTCGAAAATTTTAAATTGCGATTCCAAATTTTTGATAAATAAATAATGGCTGATATATGCAAAAATCAATAAAATATTTCCTACTTTTTTTCTGACTAGAGTCGCGAAGTTTCTGAAATGTAAATTTTTCCTCTTCAAATTACACAATTACAAATTACAAGGTCATTTTTGCTTTAGACGTCTGGATTATTTTTTCAAAAATCAACATTGAGAGAACTGTTTTTATAAACCAATATTTATAGATGGTTTGATAAAATCTAGAATTTCGTTCGGTATGAATGTATATTAAACCAAGGCAAATGTAATTGTGCCACCAATTATTTTTTTAAATTAATATAATTCGATATTGCATCCCTGATGAGACAGGGTCTAAATGCAATCCCTCTGTGAATACCAATCTCGGATTTGATTTAAAGTTTGGACATAATTCCATAATTTCTTCGAAAACCCTGCTTATCTGCGTTTCAGTTTATCTTTTTTATTTCCACGTTATTGAGTCAGCTCTACTTGCCTACCCTTAATTTCAAAATTTTTTTGCAAAAATACGAGGTGACTGTCAAAGATATAAGTGTTACATTATTGTAAAGTTTATAAGACAACTAACCTCATATATTGTACTTACAGCCCTGTAAAATGGTTGGCGAGGTGTGTCATATTGTTCGTAATCCATGCTGCAAAGGATTAACATGCGAGACTGAATATGCCTTCCGTAGGTATCGTAGATGTCAGGTAAAGAGTCAAAATACTACTTATTTTCTAATAATTGTTCAAAACCGTCTCTATAACTCTGTTGTTACACATTAGCATTTTTAATTTCCTTGTCCTTCTGTTATTAATTAAGTCAATTGAGCACGAAATTCCAATTCATGATTACAATTCCCAATGAATAATGATTCAGAAGTATCCCTGTCGAGGACAAAAATTGTCATGTCACAAATCTATATCAGATTTTCTAGAAAATCCCTGATGTGGAATATAAGAATTTTTGTAAGGCGATCCCTAGTTCGCGCGAAACTCCTGATTTTTCGGGAGCTGGCTCCTGAAATTCGAGATTGCGCATTGCGTCCCTATTGAGAGAAGAACCAGGCCCAAATCATTCCTGTCTCATGATCAGTCCCCAATTTGGGGAAAATTTCAAACGAGCATGCTTCCGTGCTGCCGAAGAAATTGCGTTCACGTATAATTCCACAGTTTGTTTGAAACCCTTTTTTTCTCCGGTTTAGTTCACCTATTTTAGTTCGGATTTGTGGAGTAGGTTTTTGTTTGCTTACCCTTCCTTTATGCAAAAATTGGTGTGTTTTATTAAACAAACTGAAGAAGATGCACGATATATTTACACTAATAATTCAAAACGCGTCTTCCAAAAATATCTGGATAGAACACTAGATTTGCAGAACAGTGAACCGATAAACAGAAAATGATGTGTAAATGCGTACGGAAAGCTAGAAAGCAACTGAAATTTAAAGCGAAAAACAAAACTGCTATTTTATGTTACAGTGAAAGAGGTTTGGCAATTAAAATGTTTTGCTCGCTAATAAAATCATTAAAGGAAGGACTATTGACCCAAAATAACCAACAACAACTTTGACAAAATAATAATATTGCTGCACGCCATGTCAATTAATGTCTGGGTGGACGGCTTCTGCCAGACAAATGGAGCAGGTTGAATAATGCCGAAATGCATGTTTTTGAATTCTGCAAAAATTTGCGTACGCCCGCTGTGGGTGCTCCAATATTGCAAATTTACCAATCCGTGTTTCGCCTAGCTCCGTTGTTGTTGTTGTCCGTTGACACATTGAACTGAAATTTGGCTCGAAGGCGTAATTAGAAAACAAAATTCATTTGCGATAAACGGTTTTTTTATAACTTTGTTAAAAATTCGATTTTTCAGTGTGACAAAATGACGAAAATTCTCCTATACATTCAGATTTTACACCATGGGCCACCCTCAGCGGGCATACGCAAATGTTTGCAAAATTCAAAAACATGCATTTCGCAATTATTCAACCTGCTCTTTTTGTCTAGCATAATTTTTTTTTTAATTTGAGGGTGAAATTTGCAAACTTACATATTGCTGCAGGGAGAGCTCTTCTGGATTCAGAGTGCGTGTGAATTGTGCTGGAAAATTAGTTAATGGTGCATGATGCCTGCTTCACTTGGAAAACGTGCTCTGCAGCATGTTTCGTCGTTAAACAAAATAGGGAAGTTACCAAAAGAATGAAGATGAGCTCCACTTCCAGTAATGTAGGGGGTCAGAAAGGGATCCTGCCATCAAGCACACAGTCAAAGAAAAAAACATTTTGTGACACTATTTTTGAATGTTATAGTCTAAACCTTTTTCTTCCACATTCCATTCCATTCCACAACATGTTTAATTTGATTACCATTCATTAAATATTTTTTTATTTTATTTATTTTATTTTAAGTTTATGGCGCTCGATAACTTTTCTTTAACGCCATTACATTGTACGAGTTTTATTAAGCTGTATTATAAACCCCAGCAGATCCCGATACCTTGTGCATTTGCTGGTGAGCCATGTCAAGACGTAGGTTGCTGTGACCGAGCCGTTTGTAATGAATTCACCAACATATGCGTAAGTGTAATTGTTATTTGTTTACCTTTCCTCTCTTAAATTTATGCAAAAAGTCATACAAGCATTTTGTCAAAGGTATCACAAAATCCAGCATATTGTAACATCGTTAGAGAACCAAAGCAGCGTTGAAATTATTTAGGTATCTGTCTAATTTAGGTATTTAGGAATTTGTGTTCATCTATCTTATTTGTAGAATCTTGGTTTAACCATGAGTTTTGCATTTTGTTAACATGTTTGTATCAATTCACTGACTAAACCATCCCCATCTCTTAAACTCGGTTTGAAATTCAAACTATTTGGCTCAACGTTAGCATTTTAAATACACATGTTATTCTTTTGTTACTTTTTTCTGTATTTTGACTTTTCAGATTTAATAAGCGGTAATGATTTTCATTTCTTGATGGTAGATTTTGTAAATACTTTTTTGTATCAATACAGCAAAATAAGTTTTATCATGCTAAATTTTTATCCTTGCAGGAAAATTGTGCATCTCGTAGACGATCATGTCAAGATCGCCCGTGTTGTGACCCTGATTTATTAGAATGTCATGAATCCACCAAAACATGTGAAAGAGTAAGTGTAACTTTTTTATTTACCCGTCTTGCAATAAAATACGACTTTGTTGTCAAAAGCATCGGTGTTATGCCGTTGTAAAGGATGTCTGACTGTCTGTCTGTATGTCAACACGATAACTCCCGAACTCTTTAAACGATTTTGCTGAAATTTGGCACAGAGACTCCTTGGGTTCCCAGGACGAACCCTATGGATTTTCTGCAAAATTTGACTTCCCCTTTACCCTTCCCCGGGGGTCATCTTCCTTTTTTAATATACCATAGGTATGTGATACCAAATTGAAAAGGCCTTGACAAGTTCATCATACCCTAATCATTTGTTTTTCTGTGTTTTTCTCCCTCTGGCGGAAAATCGAGAAAAACATATTTTTTGATCATTAAACATCAAATATCGCTGTTGATAGTTTTTTATGGTATTCAATGATCAATATCACTGTCGTTTTCCCGCAAGCGTCTTCTTCATCCCGTTTTACATCGCTGTATTATTTGTTGATCAAAGCAGTCATCAACGTTTCTAGGCTATTTTTTTCTGTTTATAAATATAAGTATTACATCCACTACTTTATGTTCCTAAATTGCGTTTTGCTAACTGCTAAAATGTATTTTATTAGTTTTAATTTAGGATAATTTAGAATTAAGTTATTGGATCAACGGAAGATACGTAGATGGCTAGCAGCGACCCATGGTGATCGGAATTAGGTAATCCGGAAAAATTCTAAATAAAAAACCCCGGACTGGAGGTCCCATGACCGTAAAATTTCTAACAATACCCGTGGCCCATAAATCAGGAGAAAAGTTTTGCTCATTTTTAACTCCGATTACCGCACTGATAACATTTTACGTTCATTCATTGCCGAAAAGAAGCTTAAAGGTGGAGTAACTCCAGATTTTCATTTCATTAATTTACGCACTGCATAAACGTTTCAATATGGGTCGCTGCTTGCCATCTGCACTACATGTTATGCATTAGCAAGATTCGATTGGTTACACTCTTTGAATTTGAATCATCTTAACATTACTAAGTCATTTATTATTATTCTTACAGCGGCGTTGAGGATTAGCTGGATAAATGTGTGGTCGTCTTCATGGCTGCTGCGATGGCTACGACTGCTATTCTGAGAGATTTCGCTGAATTATGTATCATGAAAAACCGTTTTGGGAAGCGCTGAAATTTTTTCTTACCAGTGTGGCATGTAAAGAAATCTTTTCGCAAATTCCATTTCAAATAATAAATTCATTAAATTACATTGAAGTTGTGAAGCCTGGTGCATGCAAACGAATGCAGCTTTTTTCAGAATAAAACGTTGGTTTTATAAAGTTATACTAATCCCAAATTGGCATATCAGTTTTTGCGGATTCTTTCTTTAGCTTATACCATGGAAGGTTTTTAGGTTGCAGTTTTGAATCACATTGGAAGTCCAGAAATCTGACTCTCACTCGTGCCATACTATTTACACATATTTATACAAGGCTTGTAAGAAACACAGACATGTTTGGCGAAATAAAACACAATGTAAATTTTTAACGGTTAACCGCAAAGTTTTCGAAGTAACCATACACCTAACTGCCGTTTGACTACTTACATGCTTTAAGGTGACATACGAACCAACGAACTGATATCCAGTTAAAAAATTTCACACGCACAGTATATTATTGCAACTGTAACTGTAATAAACTGTAATAAACATGGGAATATAAATTGGATATTTTATATGTTGCTGTTAGTACAGCTACCTTTTTCCCTTCAATATTCAACTGCCTTTATATCAGATATATTATTTCGTCACTTGCGATGTTGAGATGTTTGTGTTTTATCGATTGAATGTCCTCTTCGTTCAGAAGGACGATGTGGCAGCTTTCAGCTAAATATATTCTGACTTTACCCAAGTCATTGAATTTAGAATGACGTCACACGTTTTCAAACAATATATTTTTTTGCGAAATTAAACTTGCTGATGCGAGATTTGTACCAGTTTTATTCGCAACTCTTGCATTTTTCTTTCAAAACTTTCACGGCTACAAATTTATATATGGCAGCATTTCATGTGCAACAGACCAAAATTTGTTAATATTTATTACGCCGCTTGAGCATATGCGAAAGCAAGTATTGACTTTGTGACGTTTGTCTGTCCGTCTGTCTGTCTGTC
>JAQIXW010005404.1:0-10439 GCA_034700685.1 Willowsia buskii | reverse complement strand
GTAAAATGCTATTTTTGCTTATACTGGACTGATATTTAGAAAAACGAATCATTACAAAAACTTGAAAGGATGGCATGAATGGAATAATGCACAAAAGTTTTTCTTATGAAGAATGACGACCCCCAACTGACGCTCAGGAAACTAGATTAGTAACAACAAAAGCAGTTTTTGCGAGGAGCATGAAGGAAATGAAAGAAACTTAGTCTTACCTTTACCATTTCCGTAAGCATTTCAAATAATATGAACTTTCCAAACAAGCTGTCAACTAAGCGATCAGTGCCCTTGCTTTATATAAAAAAAAGTTCAATCTCATGGTTCACTGCTGCTGGAAGCAAGGGAAAGTGAAAAAGCTACTCGAAATAGTGGCTTCCGTGTTGATTTTTTTGCTTTCTGGTTTTTGTTTAGCAGGAGGCACATGTAAGGTGTCAGGTCCATATAATTTTCACAAAAGAAAAAATGAACATGTTGCGAAGTAAAGTCACGTCACGTCTGTGTTTCTTCAATACACCGGAAATGGACTGGAGAAAGCATTCAGATGGTTTGGCTTGATAAATGCAGACGTTTCATCTCACCGGTTTCACTTCGAGGAATTTTCACACAAACATGCAATCCTTCATAATGAATTAGCAAGAGCAACAGTATAATATATTACTTTGTTAAGGCAATGGCAAGACTACAAACAAAGCTGTCATCTTACATCTAATCGAAAAGGACGCAAAATGTCGGGAAACCGGTTCGCTTACAAGCAGGCACGTCATTTCACAAAGTCAGCGAAGCGGCATCTTTCATTCCATGTACCAAACTAGGTGCTTATGCTGTTCGGAATATCGACACTGACTGATTGATGTTCTCATCATGAAAGTCTAGTTGTACACAGGGTCGCGCGAGGGTTGCAATTCAAAGCTAAAAATATAAACAATCCAGAAGCAAACAATGGGGTAAAACTGGTAAAAGCTTAGTAACACCTGAGTGTGCGATATGGATTGTTAGTTTTATGGAAGTCCCTGAAGACTGAATGCTACTTATTGTTATAAATAGACATATTGTACGGTTTACTGCTATATTTTTCTCGACTTTTAGGATATTTTATTTTGATAGATGTCAACATTTTGGCGTTGGTTGTGATCAAATCGTTGTGATACGATACAATACACATTATTTTAACAGACAACTGACATGGCATTGTTAAATCCAGACATACAATTTGTGTGAAAGTGTGCGTGCACTATTATGTCAATGTAAACATTAATGCACCTTTCTCTTGCGTGGGATAAATAAGAGTAAATTTAGTCACAAAAATGAAAGAGGAAGAAGAAATTAAAGTAGAATGGGATTTAGAAACAGACTGCCCGGAACTTGTCGGTAACCCCGTTGTGCTCCAGTATGATTACGGCCTACCTGAAGATGAGATTAGTATAATAGATTTTGTACCCACATCTGTCTTGACTGCAGACCTGAAGTTTGAGGAACTGACAAGGTAATTGCCGCTGACATCATTTGACTGAAAAGAATAACCCCAGATTTCAAACATGTTCCGAATAAAATTTCCCATTCAGTTGTTAATAATTTGGGTCTGTATTGTTGTATCTTACACAGCTCATCCGCCTTACAATTGGAACAACAGGGAGTGCAGGTGAAAACGGAAGACATTGAACCATGTGCAGCGGCAGTGGCAATAGAAGCGAACATTCCTACCCCACATCCATCAGCACTTTCAAAATGGAGAACGTTTATAAGTGCAGTTTACTATCATCCCAATATTTTAGTGCATGTAGATGTCGCAGAACTGAAAGAACTGTTCGAGTTGCTTGGATCAGATATTGACTTTGAAAGCATTAATGTTATGATTGATCTCGGAAAGGTATTACGTAGCTTAATTAACATTAATAGTGTGAGTAAAAAGTAAGATTAAATGCGAATGCTAATGTTTTTAATTTGCTTCATTTGTAGACTGTAAAGGATTATAAGCCCGTTCCATACTTGCGACCATCGTTGCCAGCAAGCCAGAAACCTCCAATATTTAATTTTGCACATGTGAAAGATTTCTTCATAGATATGGAATTAAAAGTGTGCATTGTCACAAAGTACGCGATTAATGATTCAATGAAGAAAGCTGTAAACGAAATGGTGACCTTCATCGTCGAGTATCCTGAAGCACTTTACTTGGAAATTTACGGATTTATACTAGACTTTCTCCTGAAATTCGGCGTCGAGTCTGAGATGGTTATTGATGCTGTTATGCGAACTCAAACCAGGAGAAGAAAGTGTCAGTATCCAGCTTCCGTTCTGATCTTAAAGAAAGCCAGTAAATTAGGAAAGGGAAGGAAAGAATTTTTACAGAAAAGATTACTAGAAACCCCAGAGCAAAAGTATCATCCAGTGGTTCCCATCATATCTGAGCCCACCCCAGTTCGCAATTTGCGTAATAGACGAGCTGGTGGCACAGATGTGGATCGAACCCCAGAAGTCTCTGTACAACATGTACCTCAAGCTTCTTCCACCACCTGTCTAAATCGAAACACGACGAAAACAGAAGTAGAGAATCCTCACGTGGCTTCCAGCAATGCACTTGTCTTTGCAGTAAAAAGAAGACTATTTGTCGAGGATGAAGTCCAAGTTGATACTAAATGTAAGACTAACAATACACTGAATACACCTGATTTTTCTACGAAAAACGGCAGTAGTAGTGTTGCACGAAGTGTTTCCGGCATCAAAAAGAAACGCTTTTACTCTCGACGCGATAGCAGCACTATTGAGAAACCTTTTACGTGTAGCATTTGTCCCGAAAGAAGTTTTGCATATAAGGGAAATTTAGTGCTTCATATGAAGAAAACACATTCATCAAATTCTGCTTCAAAGGGAAGACCAAAACGGCAAGAAAACATCATCCCTGCGTTTACTTGTCCTGTCTGCCTTCAAGGATATGCTTCAAAGTACAGATGTAAAACGCACATGGAACGACATCATCCAGAACATGTGGACTGGGATCCGATTTCAAACCATGAATGTATGCCTAAGCCTAAAAAGATAGTTTTCAAGGGTCAGAGAAAATACAACGGAAGCAGAATGTCAAGGGGGACCGTACGTAGAAATGTTAGACAGACACTTGTTCCGCTGTCAGAAACACAGAATAGTTCACCTGAGCAGGAAAAAGCTAGTCATTTCTGTCTCAGCTCAAAAAACGACTTTTATCCCAACTCTTTCGAGTCACCGAAACAGCAGTTAAATATTCATATTAGCAATAAAAGAATGCCTGTCGCGTGTACAGAACTTCCGTTCTCTAATTTAAGTCACATCAGAACCCGACAACAATTCAGAGCCGCTGTAAAATAGTAATGAATGATTTTAAACAAATGATTTGTCTCATTTTGTGTAAATCTCTTTTAACTTTGTGTTCAAGTTCCAAGTTGTATTCCTTCAGTGGATTTAATACTTACTTTTTGCTATTGTATTTGTGATAAAACGAATAAAAATATATTCTTTCTCTTCTGTACTTATTACTTATAATTATAATATTGTTGACTCAAGTAGCATAACGGCTACTATGTAATAAAATAAATTTTACTTTACACTTCGTACATATTATTGCGTTAATTTTTCATTTTATTCACATTATTACAAGTTAAAAACACTACTGATGAGTGTGGCAGTCTAAGTTCGTTCCACCGGATTATTATAAATACATAAAATAAATTAATCGTGGTTGAGGATTGAAGAAGAATAGATAAAAATAAAAACATGGGTAGGTATTTCGATTACCAAATTCGACTTATATAAATAGATGTCAGACCACTATTTATTTAAAAGTTATTTTAACGATCTTTCAAAGGTAAAAACTGCATTGTTTTTTCTAAAATGGCGAATTCATACAGGTAATAAAGCTATACATATAATAGTAAGTATTTTTTACATATCACAAATTTCATAACTAGCACCAAAGTCGTATGGGCTTTCCAATTTTAAGAAACTTGAATTTAAAAAATCAGGAAATATATAAGTCACGAGGAAGCATTTTACATGAATAAATATAATAAATAATACTATAGCGTTTTCAACTCTGTAAATTTACCACCAAAGAAAATATTACGAGAACAACTACTTTGCATCTTGCTATACTTGAAATTAATACCCCTTTTCATGGTTTTCCTAAATTCTCATTTCCAGGAGGAGCAGCGGATGTCAAGAGCTGTTTTGTTAGTGTCTCATACATCATCCGCTTACGAAAGTATGGTATATGTGATTGGTCAAAATCAAAATCTTTCCCTCTTGACAAATACTCGGCATACTGGAGAACAAAAACGCCACAGTCAATGGCATTCTTCTGCTGCGGAATCGTCTATACATTCAGGCATAATTGTTAAAAACGTACGCGTGACCATGAATTACTTTACAAACGTATAAAGAAATATTCAATTTCAATACCTCGCTGGCGACGTTTTCAACAGTCCAAGTGCTAGAATCGAAGAACATACGAGTTGGTACTGATTCCCCATTATTTATAGACAATATCGAACTAAATCTGTCGTCTTCACTTGCATACCCATTTAATTTCTCGTTTTCCCCATTGGTACCACGGTATTTACGGTGATATTCCTTTTTGAGATACTTCCCTAAGCTCTGTAATAATAAAAAAAAATCCAATAATAATTTGCAAGTACATAAACTGACAACAAAACTCGTTTGCGAATAAACTCAATCATATTTACATTGTCAGCAAAAGAATAGCTTTAATCAACTAACCTTTAACACATCAGCATTATCGTGCTTCATTGAATCGTAACATTTTAGGGATTTTTCTGAAAATTTGACTACAACTAGCCTCCAATGTTGGTTTAAATTCACAGGGAAAAGTACGATATCATACTTAAATATGTCATCCTGCAACAAAAAATTTAGTAAAATTAAAATACACAAAGCGCCCAAAAATATAAAAACTGAAGTATTCAGTAAACAGAAATATTTAGCCCACCTCTCCAGTGGTTTCTTGGACCACTTCGTATCCTCCATCTTTGTCAGTAAGAAGTGTATAAAAGAAACTATGAAATATATATACTTTTGGGTAGCCAGTACGATTACTCCTGTCCTTAATCAACTCCAAGTAAAAATCTATATTCTATTAAATACAAACAAATGTAAATGCAATAATTAAATTTAATTGGTGACGCAGTAATATATTTCGAATAGTTAGTTGCGGGAGCTGAATGAAAATAACTTACCCGATCGTTTAGCCATTCAGTGTCTTTGCTAAAAACAGCCAAATCTTCTTGGAGAATATACAGAGAAAATCCTGTCACAATTTTTTCCTTTGGAGGCTTATCAAGCTGCAAAGCAAAAAATAATATAGTTAGATTTAGGTCTCTTGTCCCTAGTGGAATATTTAGAAGAGGGAATGAAGGACACATAACTTACAGCTTTTTTTAATTCCTCAAACATTTCCAAGGTCAATGCTGGGGCGCTTGGAGGTTTTGGATACTTTTCATCTATTTCATCGCTACTAACAGGATAATTTTCTTTGTCTAAAATCAAAGTAGCATAAGTATTTATTGTTAATATTTATTTTAAACATTATTGTTTACAATGTGCTTCATTTCATGTTTCTAAGTGTAAAGTTAGGCAAAAACGATACCTTGGTCAGTGGTGACATCAATGTCTGGAAGCTCTAGATCTGGTGGCTCACAGTTGTCATCAATGGTTGTTTGGTTAACGACACTTCGGGTAAGAGGTTCTTTAGTACTTTGGGGTCTGATTCCCTTTACTTTACGTTCGCGGTCTACAAGTTTCGATTCCGAAGCTCTTCGTGGGGTTTGTGCACTCGAAAATGAGCCTCTTCTTGGCGTAGTAGAGGGACTGGGACTTTTGGAGACTGGTTTAATACTACCACTATAGCTTTTGCGTCTAGAAACTTCACTTTCACCTCCTCTTGCCGACAATGTAGGAGGAGAACAAGGCGGTGTGGGATTCTCAATCACAACGTCTTCCCCGTTTCTATAATCCATCGAATGTTCGAAAATGTCATGTTGGGAATTGACGTTCCCCACCACCATTCCGGTACACTCTGGTCTATCTGCTTTAACTTCATCTTGGATACAGTTAACAACTGGTACATTTTGCTTATGGGTAGGGGAATAATAAGCTACCGGTCTATTACTGCGCTCAACAGAATTTCTGGGTTTACCAGGAACAACACGAATATTTAGAGGATTATAAGGATGTTGATTTGCTTCACCACTACGATGTCTCTTCCTCAGGGCGGCATCCGCTGGTTTGCAAGCGCCTGCATTACCACTGTTGCTCCTCTTGTTCCTATTTCTGGATAATGCAGTAGTTGAACTAGAAGAATATGATGAATAACCTGAAAGAAAGTAGGTTATTATGATACGTTATCAATGTTCAACAATCGAAATATAGGAGTATTCGTGTACAATAATCACCATTCGAGTAGAGATTTTTAAAGATTCCAGATCCGGACTGACTACTACTTTCCCTGGAACTTTGTGGAGATGTGGAGTAGACATTGCTGGGTTTCAGCGGAAAGATTCGAGCTTCCAGTTCTACACCGTCTGGAGGACTCGGTGTCACTTCCGTTATCTCATCCTCCTCATCAACACTCTGACAAACACTATCGCCACTACTATTGGCCAAGAACGCAAGCTCTGCACATTCTCGTTCCTCATGCATGGCAATGCATTGTTTAAGCCGCGATGATTGATCATTGTCTAATCTCTTTAAAACCCACCTGAGGAACTTGAGTTTATCATCGAGTAAAAATTCCAACAATAGTTTCGCTTGAGATGTGAGAAAATCCTCAGCATAGAATCTTTCCCGTTCTGCCCGTTTTCTGGCAACTTGCTGGATCCACTTTTTCCAGTATTTGATATCAAGTAATCTTTCTGGTTCTGGATCCTTTTCCCAAATTTTCAGAGCATCCCACATGTAGACATGTTCACGACTTAACGTTGAAGTCACAGAGGAGTTAAGAGTCCCAAATCCAGATCCATTTGTGTCTCTGGCACCAGCAGTCACTCCGACCCCACAGTTTTGTAAATTCTTCTCCAAAACCTTGCGATGCAGACTGCCCCCCTCACAATCCATCTATCAAATCATCAAATTATGTATAGAAACATGAGTTACATGAAGATAAGCAACATTTAAGCAAACAACATGTTCATATTATGGGCATTCCAAGTAGTTTCTCACTTTTGTCTTCACTTTTCTTCCGTTATTCCTAATTTCTCTAATTTGCAGTTAGTTGCTAGTACTCGTACCCCTCCTCACAATGTACACTACTGATGTCACCGGTTGTTCACATCTCAGTTTACACAACTGTCAAGCATTGAACACACACATTCTAATTGTTAACCAAACCGGAATAATGCACTACTAATAACAGTACAATTCTGCTAATTGTAGTTTAAAAACACTTAGAAATGGAACTACAAAATGCTAGTAATGAGTAGACCAAGAGACGGGACAAAATGTGCATAAATGGAGCCTTCTCGTTCCTTTGAAAGTAAATTAGCTCTCATTTCACTTGTCACGGAACACGAATAGAGCGAACAGATGTAAACTTGTGAGTGTATGCATTGTATTATTGGTGGTAGAGGAAATCCTCTCTGTTTGTCAAAACTCAATGCAAACTCAGAAATGCATACTGCGAGTAGCAGTTGGAGTAAATACTAGTAAACAAGTATAGCACAGCGTTTTCGTCCTCTAACTTTAGATTAGTCATAAGCGCTTTTAACGTTTTCTCTACTGTGACTGTGCTTACTGAGCTTTTTGGTACAAAAATAGAGAAGCTTGCCTAGCTTCTTACAGAATGTAATGTTCTACTGCCGGTGATGCCTGTTGTGTTGTTGTGATGCTCGAAAATGAAGGAAGAAAAAGAAAGGAAGTCGACCGGCGGTACCGAATTCCGTCCGAGCCGAGTTCCGTTGAGACCTGTCAAACATTTTCTGCCAGCACACAGACGCTAACAGTCAGCTAGCTCAACTACTTCAACTGTAAACTGCGTTCTCCTCTTATTACGTGGGTATCGCTACTGGAGTCCTCAGTCGTCCAGTCTCCACAGAAGTTTGACCGGATACTTTTACAACTTAAAAATTAAATGCGATTTGAAAAACATTTGGAATGAAATAATTCATTATAAGGCCTAAATCGATTTACTTTTATTTTATCAAAATTAAGTTCAGCTCATATTATCACCCATTATTATGCACCGTAACAAAGAGGCACAATATCTTAAAGCTATGCATTTTAAGAAGACAAGAAGCCTGCATATTTATCAGCAGCTAAGTACATAGTTCATATTTACTGGCTTGGCTTAAAGTTTTAGTAGTATTTGAATTTGAATGCAGTGCTCGTTTCCGTTATTTTCACTATTGCTTTTCCCGGCACTTTTGTGGTGCTCGTAGATTCTCGTTTTCCGGTTGTAGTAGTGGGAGTAGTTGCTTTTGGTCTTGGGGTTGTCGCATGTAATTTATTTAAGCCCCAGCCTTGAGATTTTGGGGTAGTGTTTTTAGTCTTCATAGCAGAATTTGACGGTGAAGGGGTAGGCGTCTGCTTGTTTGCAGTGCTTGGTTTCTTTGTAGTGACAACTGGCTTAGCCTTGGCTGGATTTTTTGATCCTGTTGATGGCGAGCCTTTTGGCTTCACGGTGGCATTTTTTGGTTTATCTTTTGTTTTATCTGTAGATTTTTTCTTGGGGTAAGTTGACTCCAGCCCTAGAAAGTCGCATATTGTTTCATACTTTCTCTTTAGGAAAGGATTGGAGTCATCTAAGCATCCATATAAATTGTTCAATTTCAAACAATCAAGTTTGCTCAGATTTATTCGTTGACCAATTTTTCTCCCCTTTTGTTTAGTCACAAGCGTTGGTCTCGTTCGGTTGACGCTGTAGGAATTTTAAATCATTTTTTACACTAGAATAAAATGCATCTAGATAATCATTTTTTACGTTTGATTTAAAATAGCATATTATTAGTACCTGAAAAAATTTATGCCGTAGTGCATAATACTGTTGTAGTCATAATCAAATGGCAATGAAACATTCTTTGTAGACAGCTTATCAAAGTTATTTATAAAGCCTGCAAATATTGGAAAGAACGCGAAGAATTTTGTCGATGAATTTTCCGAAACTTCTAATTTGTCAATGTTCAATACACTGACACTGACAGCGCAGGGTTTCATCTACATAAAATCTAAATAGCTCTTACCTTTTATGACATTGGTTTTAACGACATTGATATACTTGTCACGGTCCGGTCGTGATTGCTCGTGATATACCCCGAGGGCATGCATAATCTATAATCAAAGACAGAACAGAAACATGAAAATGTGAGCTAAAGCACTCTTTTAGAAGTGGCCATTAACAACTGAAGCGTAAACCGTAAATAATCATGGGAAAGAAATCGTGTGGCTTTTTATATAATGCACATTGACCTCATGCAATGGACGTCCGATTCCTGCGAAACATTGTGGCGACTTTCTGTCAGGCGCTTGCAACGATACGATTTGTGGCCCTCCAAGGCGTCCTACATAAGACCAGCACCTATAAAAAATGCATTAAATATTTAAAAAGTGTCTGTTTACTTTTCTTACATTTTCTCTGTTTGCCCCAAGTTTTGGGAAGAAAGCAAAGCTTGTTCATGAAAGCTAAAACAAACAAGCTTACCCAGCAGGTTTTTTAACAGGCCATAAAATCAGGTAGTCAGGCTCTTTCCCATTCCACTCCTTAAAGTCGATACAAGTAAAGAAATCCAAAATGTCCAATGCTGTTTTCACTATTCTGTACTGTTCCGGATCTTAAGAGAGGAAGTGAAAGCATTTATTATGCTCTTTTAAAGTTTTTACCATTGTATGCACGACCTTGCGAAGTAGACACTATATATGGTTACTTACAATATAAATGACTAATGAGATAATGCACAGTATTATTCGGCCATCTCCTGTCAGGAAATTTTTCGAAATTTATTCCCACTCTCCCAAGCTGAAAGATTTGAATCAAAGTTAAATGAAAAGAGGAAACCACACGAATATTTAAGTACATTATAAACTATACATAATTTTATTACCTCATTTTCTTGATAAATTCCTGCCATATCTCCCTCAAAAAACCCTGGAGTAACCTCTGGGTCTTGGTCAGAGAGAATGGCTTCATCTTCTTCCAGCAAATCTCTCTGTCTTTGAGCTAAACTTTCAATCACTGCAAGTAAGAATATACATAATGGAACGCATTTTGATCACCCTATCATAGAAACATAATTTATTTTTGCGAAGCCAATTTGAAACGGAATATTTGATGCTTACAAGCTTTATCGACAAGCTCTTGAATAGATGCCTGGGGCATTACGATTCCACATGAGACCAAGGTGAAAAGAGTAGCTGCGATCCCTGCCAAAACTCCAATCCTGTTAAATATCACAGTTCTCTTCATGGCAAAG
>JAQIXW010005403.1:0-10439 GCA_034700685.1 Willowsia buskii | reverse complement strand
AATTCGGTGTAGTCACACTTTTTCAAAAGCTCGATAATATTCTCCAGTGATTCTTGTCGGCTCACTAATGTTTTGAAACAAATTGCTGTGTCAAAAGCCAACGGAGCTCCGGGAATAGAAAAAGGCACTTGGCTACGCATATATCTCCCGTATCCCTTTCCATTTAGGTAGAGGCTATGGTTTACTATATGTTTGTGCGCAATATTTCTCGGGACAGATATAAATTTTCTTCCAGGACAAAAATAACAGTAGACAACAATCGTTGAGCTGCGTTCATCGAAAAATACGATATTTGAATGAAAGACGGGGATTTCAGTAAAGTAGACTAGCTTTGAAAACCCATACAAAATATTTGATGCCGAATTTGGTTCGATTTTTACAAAAAATGTGACTAAGTCTGAAGTTCCATAACCGGAGTGCTCAATGGCTTTTACTGTTTCTGTAAATGTGTTAGTAAGAAGAAGGAACAGAATGCAGTATGAGCTGAGCTTCTTTCCGGAGAACCGTAAGTAGCCGTTGCTTAGTTGTAATTCATCAGACACGTCGGATAAGCTGAGTTGAAGGCGGTTGACATCATAAATGGTATATGTGGTTGTATGTATGTTATCATTCTGTGGTAAAGAATATTTTGCATTATTTGTGGTTACTACATTTATAAGACAAGGGTTATCAAGGGTAACAGGGAGAATATAACCCAAGCTCAGAGGAAATACTAGAAAAGCTAACAAAGCGGAGTAAATTGTTTTTACGTGAATCATACCCATTTTTGCACAACTTCCTTAAAATGTTTTAAAATTGCGTTAGTATTTTTCTCCTGTGGCTCTTGGACAAAAAGCTCTCTGTCGAATGAAGTGTTGATGAACTCACGCTCCAGAGTTAATTCCTCGCTGAGTTAAATAATAATTAAGTGGAGAGTGTTTTAAATGGGTTTAACGCGATGTATAAAGAACCACTCGATGTGCCTGGAAAATAGTGATGATGAACCTTTCCCACTTAACTAATTAAGATTACGTTGGCACTAAAAGTGGCCGTAGTCATAACCTGAATATTCAATTACTTTCTTACAGAACAAACTAATTAATTAACTTTATGATATGTACCTTAACTTTTATACGGGGTTGGATTTGGCTGGATTTGAGTGGGTGGAAAAATGTATTCGACAAGTCAACATTTCCGAATAGAAACTAATCAACATCGAGACTGAAAACGTCTTGTACTTATACTAATTACTCATTAAAGTAATATGTACCTTTCTAGAAACTAGAAAACTTAAATATATTTAATTAGATAAAAGATTGCGCATTTTTGATATTCAATTGGTACACTCCAACTTGAAAATTCTCTTCACTAAAACCGTTGTATTTAGTAGTTCTAGACGACTAATGCACAGGGTATACGGAGTAATGTGTAGTTTGTAGAGTGATGATAGAAGATCTTTTAAAACTGTTAACACTTTGGCTTTCCATTTTCATTAAAATCCTTAAACATTATGAATTACCTTTTGAATCATTATGCTTCACAGAATGGAAGATCTCTTTCTACCTTTTTGCGTGCATCTTTTTCCAGTCCTATTACAGCTTATAACAAGCTTTATTTGTTATTTCCCTTTTTTGCAACCAAAATTAGTCAATACAGTTTTCATATATTATACTTAATGCATATTCTGTTAATTAGTAATAATGTTATAAGTAATAACTTATTACTACAGGTTGTTTACTATTAGGTGGGTATTTATCGATATATATAAAAATTATGACTTCATTGATCTCTAGTTTTTGTTACATATTTGTTAACTTTGTTAGCTCTAACCTTGTCGCCATGATAAAACATCGAGATACAAAAGTATCCCATGCTTTTTTTCCAAGGTTTCTCTGCTGTTTTCTCTAAACAATATACACGTCTTCTTAAACCTTAAAGAAGTAACATTACCATTCATAACATAAGTATGCTAAGTTAATGTTTTATTAAAGATGATATATTTAATTTAAGCAACTGTTCTACGTCAGGGGCCTGGGGTGACAATTATAGTGAACTTATTGAGTCTTATCTATTTGCTAAGTAGCAAAAGCTGTACTGAGATACAATTAGCGAAGTCCACGCACGTCAATGGGGTAAACCTATCAATGAAGTTAATTGACCCAAATCGAACTTTAATATGGCCACAACTCCTGTAAAACTTTCTTTCCCATTTAATATTCCTCTGGTCACCGCTTAATTTAGTAGCTTGATGTTTCCGTATATGATATAAATTTGACAGTGACTGTACGTAAACCTGTGCCATTCCACCCAAAAAAAGAATAAGAAAAAGCCACGTATCCAAAAATATCATAAATGACATCATATTTTCCAGAAGTTTCTCTCGCTTTAGAGACATTTTGATTACGGTTGCCATAGCAAAAGCTTGAAGTGGAATTCCCCCAGAAACGGTGCTAGTAAGCAGTACCTTTTGTTGTATTTCGTTCATTAAGACGCCGAGTATTTGTAAGGTGCGATATTGAATGGACAATTCCATCGACGTAAATTTTTCCCCAATATAATTGTGTTGAAAACTGATAAAACAAAATCAATAAATTAATCATTAATCTTTTAAATGCAAATATGAATATTTTAAATATAAATCTAATACATTTCTATAGATTTGCGCATTGTAGTTGTTGCCAAAATCATGACACTTCCAAACGTCAGCGGTAGCACATTCCATCCAAAAGCCCACATCCAATGATTTCCAAGTAATACCACAGCTTTGGCAAGTAAGTTTCCCCAATATATTGCATACCGATGTTCTAAGCATCTTTTATTTGTTAAGCCTTTAAGGAAACATTGTGGCAGTAGCCAGTATCCAGCCAGCGTTGGTTTACAGGGGTTTGACCAGTGTAAACCGTAAAGGTAAGTTATCGGAAGTAGTATCTGTGATACTGAAGCCACATATGCAAATACAATGTTGGCCTTTTCAATTAGTAGAGACTTTCGTGTTGCCTGTGAAGATTTTGAAATTTTGACAATTTCAGGCAATTTCAGTAAGCCGTTGATATACAAACAGATTGCTGAAGGATTTGCTCTACAAGCATGAATAAATAAATGGGTGGCTAGCAATGGTAGTAGGCCGATTCCAAATAATAGTCTGTCAGTCCATGTTAGTTCAGGAGAGGAAGTGATGAATAATTGAGCAATACCATTGTATCCAAATAGTAAAATTCCTAGTAAATGTAGCAATATGAATCTTCTTTGCTTTTTGTTTGCTTCGTTAAAATTTTTGTCGAGTCGCAATAGACCAGACGTATTGTCCCAGAAAATTAGAACACTATTTGTGAATTTTGATATTTTGCAGCTTGTTATAAGCAGTTGAAGATGTGATTGCATCATTGTTACTGCAGAAAATTCTAAGTGTTTTCTTTGATCAAAGTTATCAGTAAAACTTCCGAGTTTCTAAAAGTGTGTTAAGATGTACTCAATATGGTGTGGAAGCTATAAATATGTGATTCAGAGCAAAATGTATATTTCGAGAATATACATGCGAACCATACCTTTAAAAAAATATGTTAAACTGGTAAGAAACGGAAACTTCTTTAACTCAGGCAATTGCGAGAACGCTCGATATAAATATACCAAAACTGGATATTGAGGAGACACCAACGATTTACTTGACTGTCCCGAGAGGAACTGCGGAGTTCAAGATAAATGTAACAAAAAATACAGAAGTCGCTGTCAAATTATATATAAATTATATATTATTATCTTTTATTAAGAAGCAAAACATGTATTATGATATTGTGTTTACATAGACTATGTTTGAACATTTAATTTACACTTTGTGTTTAATTTACTCAGATGTAAATATTACTAATCTTTTTAAATTTTCAAGCATATTTACTAACTTCTACAATAATACCCTGCGTTTAATTAATAGCTTGCTTTTACAATAGCTAGCTAAATAATTAAATCCACCACATCGAGATTACTAGTACTCCCTTTTGTGGTCAAACACATGAGTCTATGTGATTTATGAGCAAAGTACAAGGCAAGATAATTCCATTAAATGTCAGAATATTTTCTTATCGTATATTTACGAAAAGCAAAATAAATACACGTGTTCAAAAATCCAACCATAGAGGCGTACGTAATAGAAAGAAGTATAACGCAAAATCTTCTAAGTATATGCCATATATGACATTTTTGTTCCATCTAGTCAACTATCTAGTTGTTTGGCAATGTTGTCCAAATAGTGGATTTGCTTGTTAGTAAACATTTTCATATAATTCTCTTAAGAAAACATTAACATAATTTTACTTAGATTTCAGATCTCAGTAAATACGCAGTTTAAATATATGTTCCACCCACACTAGTCAATTGTTATTAGAAAAGTTTCATGATAATACCTTAGCTACATAAACACCTGACAAAAGTCACCAGTACAATGCACATATTAAAATGACTTTAACGTGCTTCATTATAATATTACTTAAACAATGATAAAAATGTCTACCAAATGAATATAGTAACATACCATTTAATTAATTTTTCGCTACTTTTGAATTCAATCGTTGCCCTAGAATTAAGTATCCTTCTTCTTGTGTTGCTATTAAAAATATTCAGCACAATTATGGCAAACCTATTATGTATGCCGAATTATTTTATCTTGATGGCAAGTAACATTATAATAAAACAACTTATAACAAAAAATAAAAATAAAAAATGCAATTCTTTAATTGAAATATTAAGTAACTAAGAAAACTAAATTAATGAGCATGATTAAAAAGTGATGTGAACCTGAACCCCATGTCAAAGTTTTTTTCCATGGGGTTAAATACATATCAGTAATAAGATTTGAGTATACTGCTTATTATCTATTACCCTTTATAGATTAAAATTGTCTTATTGTTTAGATACAACTTAATTTATTATTCTTTTTTTTCACAACCAAAATTAGTCAATACAGTCTTTATGCATTATTTAATGCATAATATTATTACAAAACCATAATAAAAAGAACCCCAATATTTTTTGGGAGACTGTTAATTAAATCTCATTCTTTTACAAACCTAAATTCTTCCAATGTCAATGTGCGGTCATGCATTCGACGCACTGAAGTAGAATTAAAAACTTCCGTACAATTTCGACACGGAATCAAAGTGTCGTCTTTTTTGCGACCGTGAGTTCGGATTTGGTGGCGTGCCAGTTCGTCCTCATTAAGAAATGCTCGTTTGCATGGTGTACATTTATGTAGACCTTTTTGTTTGGAATGAAAAGAAAGTGAATGATATCGCAGCATTTGCTTTGACGCCTGGATTTGGAGACAAAATTTGCACGAAAACGATTTAGAATTCCTGCGGGTCCTGAGGCGCTTGCGGGAAGAATTTGGCAACTGGTTTGCTGTCATTTGAGGTTTTTCTTCTTTGTTATCGTTGTCGTTGTCGGAAGTTGCAAATTCGCTTTCGTAGCCGGAAGTCGAGGAAGGGATTTCGCTGCTATCGAGTGGATTATTCAGGCAGATAGGTAACATTTCAATTTGAGGGCTCCACAGTCTTCTGTCCTTCTGATTGGTTTGGCGACATGCTGCTTGAAGGCTTCATCTCAGCTTCTGGTGCTTCATGTTCATCATGTTCAGTCAGATTAAGTGTTAATTGTTAGTATTGCATATCATTTTGTTTGTGAAAATCAAACCAACTTTTGCAACTTTTTCTTTATGCAAAATAGCGTCAATCCCACTTTCCTGCTCAATGTGGTCGTTTACTGATACAAATTATCTAATTTTTGTGGAATCATTATTTCCTAAAGGTTGAACTACTGTCGATTTCTACATTCTAAAATGTCAAGTGAACATAACCCCCCTCGGGTGGAAGACTCCACCTCTGGCGAAGGTACCAGACCTGAGAATAATGATCTGCTGTCTGCTACTAGTGTCCACCTCGGAAGTGAATTCCATTTTAGATTTGTCATCTGCGGAAGGTCAATGAACATCATGGAAACTCGTTGCACTTTTGATAAAAAAATTTTTTTATCAAATAAATGTTTTTTTATTTTTTAAATTCTTTTTTTCGCCGTGTGCTTTCAGTTAAAAAACTGTTTATGTTCAACTTGCAACTTATTTTATTTCGGTGAATCCTCATTCCAACCAGCCAGTCAATCCACTGCTTTTCAATTCCTCCATTCGAAAATGAAAGACGAAGATATCTCTCGGTCAGAAGACGTCGGCTCTGGACAAGACACTACTGATACAAATGGAGACAGCTCTCCACCTCCAAGTCCAGCTTCGGAATCTGAAGGATCCGCCAGCCCTTCTGTCGATGACTCTCGGATTGAGGTACCTGAAGGTGTAGAAGCGGAGGAGCAGGGAGAGGGAGGAGACTACGACGAGGGTCATCTTCAGGGCTATGCGTGCGGACTGCGCATGGCGTATTTGTCAGGGGCTCTAAAATCAGAAGTCAGGGAGGACCTGGGATTTCCTGAGGATCCTGCTAATTTTAATCCGAAGGAGTGGATGGAGAAGAGGAATGCTTCGAGGAAGGAAGGATCTGATTCCACCGACAAAGCACTTGCAGTTCAAGAGGAAAATGGAGCACCTGTAGTTCCACAAGAAAATGAGGCACCTGCAGTTCAACAAGAAGAAGAAGCACCTGCAGTTCAAGAAGGAAAAGAAGCACCACCAGAACGCTCGGCAGACTACCATCGTGGCTTCAATGACGGGTTGGATGAATGCCTTGCAGAGAATTCAGATAAGTCAATAGACATTGATTAGTCACATACATTCCTTCCTTTTGCGGTGGAGACTATGGGACCATGGAACGAGGAAGCTACTTCTTTCGTTAACAAACTAGGAGGACTTTTAGCGCTTCACAATGGAGAGCCCCGTTCTAGATTATTTTTAGTTCAACGGATAGGAGTAGCAATTCAGCGAGGAAATGCCGTCTCAATCATGGGAACTTTTCCACATTCGAAATCGCTAACCGAAGTGTTTTATTTGCTATAGTTTTAGTTTTAAGAATATTCATTTAGATTATTTTTTTGAAAAAATTGTAACCTTCCAGTTGTTGTGAAATGTGAATAGAAAAATAAAACCCAAACAGTCAATAGACGAGATATTTAGGATTCTCCATCCGGAAGAAAGCGCAGAAATAGAAAGGAAGATTGAGGAGGAGGTGGAGAAACAACTTGAAGAGCTTAGCGAAGGACTTGAGGCAGAATTGAAAGAATTTATAGAAGAACTGGGGCTCACGATTGAGGATGATGATGAGATTGAAGAAGGAGAGGAGGAGACTTATGAAGAGAATGAGGAGAGCGAAGAGGGGGAGGAGGAGACTGATGATGAGGAGGATGAAAGTGAAGTGGAGGAGGAGTCTGATGAGGAGGGTGAAAATGAAGAGGGGAAGGAGGTGTCTGATGACGAGGAGGATGAAACTGAAGAGGGGGAGGAGGAGTCTGACGAAGAGGGAGACGAAGAGATGGAAGAGGGGGAGGATGAAAGCGAAGAACTGGAGGAGGAGACTGAGGAGGAGCCAACACCGTCAAAAAAGCCACGTAGGAGTTAGGATCCTTATGATCACCAGCTATTCGTTAAGAGACCAACCTGACAACTTTTCTTCACACATAATTTCACTTAAAATGTGCCGAAAATTGCAAATTGAACTCTTCTTATCAATTTAACAAGTCAACTTGATTTTGTCTGAATAAAGCAGCTCCTCAAACATAAAACTGAAAAGATGTATCCTCTCTTTATTCGAATTATTTCTTTATGCCCAGAGGTACTAGATACCTGATCTCCTCTCCAAATAAATGCATGTGACCATAATAAAAAGATTAGATTAAAGATTAAAAATTAACTTGCTTCAACATTATCACAGTTCCCACCAAAACTGATATTTTTTTCAATATTTGAGGCTATATTCTGATTCAGCGACCTCGATTTTCCTATAAGGGATTCCATTATTTCCCTTAAAATCGGAAAAGAAACAGATAAGTTCACTGATTATATTATATTTGCGTCCTATCTCAAGTAGCCCCATAACTCAAATTCATCAGTAATTTGGCATCTGATGGGGATAGGCTGGTAAAGTCAGTTCAGCGTCCAAGTAATTTTTCGGGGCGAGATAAATTTAGAGTAGCTGATAAAGTTGAGGGATATCATCACAGCTCGGTTGCCCCCAAAGTAGTCGATGTCGTCAACTGTCAACTTTCTCGAAGATCGTGAAAACAATTGCACTATTTACTATTTTGCTGGGTTTTTTTTCGGTAAAAGCAGGTTAACTTTTTTGTCTATTGTTTTTGAAGTGGGCTGCAAATAATTAAAAGCTGAGCTGACACAAATCATTTCATTTAAGATTAAAAAAGCAATTTAATGTCAAATTTTTTTATTTGAAGTTGATTTATGCATGGAAGAAGAAACAGATAAGATCTTAACAAATATGCAGAGATACTCAAAGGTTTTCAAGGTTTGGGTTGGAGTAAAGGAGGCTGGAAAGAGCTTATCATTATTTGTCAAGAACAATCGTTCACCTCTGAAGGGACGCAGAGATGATGACAATCATGGAAACTCGTTGAACTTTTTTTAATCGATAAAAAATATTTTATTTTTTTGCTTTATTATTTTTGCGGTGCGCTTTTCAGTTCAAAAAAGTGTGTGTTCAACTTGCAACTTATTTTATTTCGGTGAATTCTCACTCCTTCAATACTACGACAGTTAACTGCTTTCAAATTCCTCCACTCGAAAATGACAGACGAAAGTACCCCTCGGTCGGAAGACCTTGGCTCTGGAGAAGGCACAACTTCTGATACAAATGGAGACAGCTCTCCACTTCCTAGTCCAGCTTCGGAATCTGAAGGAGCCACCAGCCCTTCTGTCGATGACCCTCGGATTGACGTACCTGAAGGTGAAGAAGCGGAGGAGCAAGATGAAAGTGGAGACTACGACTTGGGTGGTATCAGCGGTTATGCGTGCGGACTGCAAATGGCGTATTTGGCAGGAGCGCTAAAACCAGAAGTCAGGGAGGGTATGGGAGAGTTGGAGGATTACATGGAGATTGAGGAGGAGTTTTTCGAGGAACACTCAGCAGAATACCTTCGTGGCCTCAAGGAAGGGGTGGAGAAGTCCATTGCAGACAATTCAGAGAAGTCACTGGACGAAATACGTCGGATTCTCCATCCAGAGGAAAGCGGAGAGATAGATGGGAAGGTTGAGGAGGAGCCGGAGAACAAACTTGGGGAGGAGGCGGAGAAAAAACTTGAGGAGCTTCGCGACGAGCTTGAGGCAGAACTTGAAGAATTTATAGAAGAACTTGGGCTCTCGATTGAGGATGATGAGGAGACTAACGAGGGGGAGGATGAGATTGAAGATGGAGTTGAAGAAAGTGATGAAGTGAGTGAAGAGGGGGTTGAGGAGATTGAAGAGGGGGCGAACGATGAGGATGAGATTGAAGAGGGGGAGGAAACTGCGACTGATGACGAGGAGGATGATACTGAGGAGGCGGATGAGGAGAATGAGGAGGAGCCAACACCATCAAAAAAGCCACGTAGGAGTTAGGATCCTTATGATCACCAGCTACTCGTTAAGAGACCAATCTGACAACTTTTCTTTACAATTTCACTAAAAAATTGTCAAAATTCAAGAAAATTGAACTCTTCTTATCAATTTAACAAGTTAACTTGATTTTCTCTGAATAAAGCAGCTTTTCAAATATAAAACTGAAAAGATGTGTTCTTTTCTTTATCCGAATTATTTTCAATGACTAGAGATACTAGATCCTGATCTCCTCTCTAAATAGATGTATACCAACATAGTAAAACGATGAGATCGTCAACACATTCTATTAATTAAGCTCTTGCTTTGTCCACTGATTGAATTTATATTGGAATTAACGTACTTAATCGTTCACTTGCTTCAGCATTATCACAGTTCCCACCAAAAACTGATTTTTTCTCAATATTTGAGGCCATATTCTTATTCAGCAACCCCAATTTTCCTATAAGGGATTTCATTATTTACCTTAAAATCGGAAAAGAAACAGAGATAAGTTCACTGATAATATTTGTGTCTTATCTCAAGTAGCCCCATAACTCAAATTCATCATTTACAATAAAAAAAAGCAGAGATGCATGATCTCTTCAGAAATTTCTATTCAAACATAATTTATGCCACAAAAATCTGCTGAAAAGTAATTAAATATTATTATAAATTTAATCGTTAAAAAAAGAAAGAATCTGATAAAAATGAAGATCTTCCGCACGATCCTCTGCATCCCATCAAGAGGAGAAGGCGAAAGGTTCACTGGTCGAAATCTGTGAGATCGACTGTCCAGAAGAAGCTGAAAAACTGAAGAAAGATAACCATCAGGGTCATAACTCCACCTTTGAGACGATTGAAACCAATTATCCACCTTTCCCCTTCCACCTCGGAATCTCAAAAGTCACCAGTCACCCTCATATCTAGGTTGCCTTCCATGTCGACA
>JAQIXW010005402.1:0-10440 GCA_034700685.1 Willowsia buskii | reverse complement strand
AACCATGAAACGTGATTATCGAGATAAGAGAAATAAAGGGAAAAAAACTTGTTCCACATTTTCCTTCTGTATAATATGTCAACTACATATATATATATATATATATATATACATATGTGCTCACTATGCAGGAAATGAAGAAAAAACTGGGAAATATCATTCGTATGTATTGAATTAGCACTTACATAAACAGCGAATGCTGATGATTATTACGTGTTTTAAAGCTTTTTTTTCAATTTCGTTACTAAATTATAAACTTGCAACATCGGACAGAAAAATCATGATGGGGTCTATCGCCATCATCGTTTTACGTAATGCATAATGAGTATTGTGATTTTGCCTCTTTGTTTTGAGAAAATAGGTATTAAGCACAGTTTGAAGTTTGAAATATTGTTATGCTTAAGCACTTGCTAGACCATTTGGATGCGCCTGTAGTGATGATTATTATGATGATGTATGCTATTGCGTAGATGTGTAGTTGCCATGACATAATGCAGAATGTTATGGATAGCATAAGCACTTCGTAAAGTGATAATAATAATAATGATATGATGATAGTGAATCTTAAACCTCCTCTACAATTTTTTTCACCGATGATGTGAGGCTTTTTAACGTTTCTATAATGGACTTTTGAGATACTCTTTGATAGTAATGGTTTAAACATATGTACATACATGTAGGTAATACACTTATGCGCAAATGATGGCAAGAATGTTTTCATATTTTAACTTTAGCACCCTCCATACCTTCTTGCTGTTTGTATGCGATTCTCATTTTTAGTTTGAGAGCTCATCTATTTTGTCGGGCGAAGACGGCGGGGAGAGAGCCCAGAGAGTAGCAGAAAAAATATACGATGACGACTTGTACAAATAGCCCCAAGCGAAGATGGACCTACTGGGTATTATTATATCATATAATTGTATGGAGATGAACACATTGACTCTAGTTAAAATGAAAAAAGGTGGAGAAGGTAAATAGGCAAGAAGGTACAAAAGAAGGAGAGGAGCTCTCCTTTACTCGCACACACTTCTTAAAACATAACAAAAAATGTATTTCTGTTTCAACTCTTTGCTTTGTTGTGAGCCTTTGGCATCTGCGATGCGATTATAGTGTGGGTATCTTATACTTTACTATTACACCCAATAAGCGTTCAACTTATAAGCTGCTGAAATCTTGTTTTAGAAGATTTTTGGTATTTTGCGGTCCTGGACACATTACAGTCGGCTCGTTGTTTGCACTTGAAGACTGAGCGACAATGTAAATATTTTAATGTATTACTTTCATACACCATAATCATTTAAGCAGAATGAATACAAAAGTAATCTTAGGAGACATGCATTTTTTTTTACATTGGAAGAGAGGTTACGTATATGTTTGTTTAAAAATATGTATACATTGGAAGTTAAAGCGTAATGAAAATGAAATTTATGATAAATAAAAAATGTATTTCACTAGTTATTATATCCACACAAATCTCAAACTTTTAAAAAGTCAATATTGTATAGGGAAACCATTGCGTGGAACAAGCTTCCACGAGATTGAATATTTGAAACTTTATCATTTGGTAATTTTCTACCGTTGACGAAAAGTTGGATTATCGGGTTATTATTAACGGGTTTCAAACAATTATTAATAATAATATAATTATAATAGTCAATAATGATAGTTACAGGCATCAAATGAACTTGCTTTACACAACACGCCTTTACACAATAAAATGCAAGTTAGATGTAATTTTACTTTGCTTATGTATTGAGTGTGTAATAGACCTATGGTTCTGTAAGTAGTCAGTTTTTTTTTCTTCTTCTAAATTGTGTTTCATTAATTGTCCCTATTTATCAAGTGACGTCCTGTTCTGTACGTTCAGTGACTGTAACATCTATGCACACATGTTACATTAATGGTGATAATGATGGCGAGTGCAAAAGTAGCTAGCTGGAGCACGCTGCACATAAAGTAATGTGGTAAGATTTGGCCAACCAATCTTATCGTTAGTTTGAAGCATTTTATTTAATCACTGCATCAATTGGAACTCACTCGTGAAGTTCGAAGAGATCGCATCTTTTTGAGTTTGTTTATAAAAAGCACTTTGTGGCAATATTTTTTTCATGCAAGCATATGAATACGGTGATACCATTGGAATAATATAACCACGAGTAGTTTTGATGGCCCTATCAACATTCATTATGATTAATGCTGTTTGAATCATATAGTTAATTTCAGACCAGCCTTGTAAGTCAACGATCCGTGCAAGCTAAATGTTGACATTTACGAACGTTAAGTAGGCAGAAGAACTTAATAAATTAGAGGCATAAATACACAGAAAGGGGAGATAAAACTGATGATAGTAATGATGGAGGAATGTGTAAAAAAGGTTATCATGTAACTGTAGCACATCGTTGTTATATCGGCACGATTTGTAGTAACATTTTTTTGCAGATTATACAGTGCAATTCTCTCGAAACTCCTCAAAATTGTGTTCTGTTTAATAATATTTGGCATGTGGTGGTGATGAGACAGTAGCACTCTCAGAGACAGGCCAACTAGCGTAAGGTAGATTGATGGAATAGGGTATTTCTTATGTTCATTTATTTAAAAAAAACTAATTCATCACAGTAGATTATAAAACCAGGATGAGATGAAACAAGAATTAACTAGATTATACTAAAATGCGTTGTTTTAGTGATTATTCAAATTGCAACTATGACCTTCCATGTGTACAGGTATTTCGTTATCCTTTACTGGTATTATTAGGGACCAATTTACTCAAGCAATACTAATTTTTAGTTGTTAAATGCATACACATCGAACTTCAAGGATTTTGGGTTTTGATTTGTGTTAAAGTACTAAATGTTTATGCTAAGGAATAATGCTGGATTTTGAAAATAGTACATACTGATTTATAAAGTAAAAGTCAATCACACAATAACAAGGTTCTTTTGTGGTTTTTATGGGATGGTGGTTTTACCATAATTTCGTACTTTAAACAAGGATGTATTTATGTTGTTTTTTTTCTTCGATTTCTGTGCAGTGCCAATTTTCTTTGGTTGTGAACCAGGTAGTAGGAAAGGCTACTATTTTCATTGTTTTTTCTTGTTAAAAATTCAATGTTTTGTCAATGATGAGTTTTATTCGTGCGTGTTGACTGCGGCCCTTTATTGTAAACACGACAAAGAACAAATGATTGTTGCTAAAGGCGCTTGTGAATTGATTAGTGCTTGACAGGGTAAATTATCTTCATACTTAGCAGTCCAAAGTGGAACGAGGCACATTGTTGGTGCCACTACCCTGCCGAAAAGAATAGATTTCTTTTGGTGGCATGATGACGGCGGCGTCGATATCTTTGTCAATGTTATTATATGTTTTGGAATTAGTTTTGTGCAATCATGAATCTATCAGCAAGGTGGTGGTGATATTTCGCATTGGTATGATTTTATAAAAATGATGATGATGATAACAAAAACGAATGCAATGCTATGAAACATTTTTTAAAGACAAACGTGCCTTTCTTGAGCTTAAGAACACCTTGAGATTGATAATATAATCCATATTTATACAAGGTATTACTGATGTGGCCCATATGGCCTTTCACTTTTACACATTATTTTGCGGCAAGAAACAAATGCAAGCTGCCCTAAAAACAAGATCCCTCTGCTGTTTCTATGCAAAAAATGAAAACTAATAAGTACAAAATTAAATGGAATAAGTTTCCAATACGCGTAACACTAAAACTTCAAAATATTTTGCTGCGATTTTAAACGATAATCTACTACATTGTGTCAATTCCAGCTATTACTAACAACTAAATCATTTAAATGGCATCATTGAGCGAGGAATTAAAACATTCGAAAAAAGAGAACAATTTTTTATGTAATGCTGCTACAATATTGATCTAATGCATGTTTATTACAATGTATGCTATCCAAAGCAGTATGCCCGCTCTATGTGTTAAAACTTTTCTACACTGAAATCGTAAACCAAGTAAACTATTCTCCAAATGTGTTTTCAACTTTACGTCAACTTGTACTTTAAATACAGAGTAATAACTCAGATATTAAAAAAAATTGTGGCATCATTTACTGAATGAATGAGCCATGAATGATGGATTGACACTGAGAATGAACCGTGGCAAAGTTATGTACCGCGTGTTAGTAATAGCTTGCTTGATACATTCTTCAAGCCTCGCATTTAAAATACGCTTAAAATTATGTTATCGTATACATTTCTCCAGAACATAGGTATCGACGAAGGCATATAAGCTGTAAATAATTTTTTTGTCGAAAAGGTTGAAAAGTTTATCAAATGATGTATTTGCTGTTGCATTTAATACCACCAGTACTTTCTATAATTAAATTGAGATGAGAAGTATTGCCCTTAACAGTTTTCTTTTGTGAAATTTGCCGCGATCAAAGGGTATTTGTTTGAGAATACCAACTTGCCGCCTGATAACAAGCCTCCAGTATTTCTCACTGGAAATAAAAAATAAATGAACGAAATGAATGCCATATTATTATTATTAATAATAATAATAATTTTAATTCGTAAGGCTAAAATGCACTTTAAAATATGGGTATATCAGAATCTGCTCAATTAGAGTTTAGCAGCAAGTCATTTATTAATTTTTACCAGAATATCAAGTCTATTTCTACAGCTTTAACTACTTACTGAGATTTGGGATGAACTAAAAAATCAGGTTAAATTTCAATTTACTAACCACATTAACTGTTTCAATTGCAATACCAATTTCAATCATGCATCAACCATCATCCGCATGTAGCTGTGATAAATTTTTACGAAGCTTAGGGTTGTTTATAAATTAATTTCGTTCCGCAAAAATTTGCCATCTTTTAATCGATGATATCGCCATACATACTGTGTGCTGTGTGCGTAAGCTTACACAAGTTAGAGCAAAATGATAGCAGAAAAGCGGATTTGAATGTACAAACGTACATGTGGTAATATGTAAGTCGTCCTAAATTTCAGAAAATTGACAACAATATGATCACGACTAACTTTACTTGAATGATAAAAAGTATTCAGCGCATGATTGAGTGCTTGGCTTATTCATTGTTGATTTTATTTGTAAAGAATTCATATCTACTTCTATGCATACGATGGGTAATAATAATAATCTATCATAAAATGCTGTCATATCGTCTCACCACTACAACACCATGCTCCCATCACTATCATCATCAGCACATGGTTCCTAACGAATCAACCATGAAAATCCGAGGATAGTTACTCTGCTCTTGAGTGAGCATAGACAAATGAGATGCAGTTTGGCTGTAAAGCTCAGTGTTTTGGAGGCGTGATCTGCTTGAGAAGGAGGAATTGGAGCAAACGTGAAGTAGCGTGGCATTCTACTTATTATTGTTGCTGTTATTATTACTTGTTGCCATATTGAAAAACCGTACCGTTATTCAGCCAAGACTAAAAGGATGACGATATGTTTTTATGACTGAAAAATATTTAATTTTGTAACGACGCACGACGCTACACATTGTATGTTTTACAGCTAAAGTATTTTCAATAATTTGTATTATAAGGTCTTTCTTTAGTTGCCACTCTTATTGTTATCGAAGGGGCATAATGTTGTGAGTGTCACTGATTTGACACGATTGCCTGTAAAATATTAACCTTTTGAAATTTAAAAACATATCATTTGTATATTGTTCGTACAATTATTATCTGCAATTATATTATAAACATCATATAAATGGTTACATTGTGGTCGAAAGTGCCTGCGTAAAATGTCATCAGAGAGAAACATCGTCCATTTAAATATTTTAGGCGATAATAAATATGTATGTGGACATGTACAAGCCATATTTCATACACAAGATATATGTGTGTATGTGCTAATTTTGTTTATAGGGGATATGCACTGAAGAATTAACGTGCTTTGCAATTTTTATGACACGCCTCTCACATCGTAAAATTAGAGACTCACGACGAGTGACAAAAGATTGACTACTCAATTCTTGATATGTTTAGCATGAAGTTGTGTCAGCTACTGTAACGATAACGTTCTTTCCACTGATTATCACGCACGCATAATAATATGTAAAACGTCCTCCTAATTTTCCTGCTCGTTGGGTTGTTGGGTAGTTGTTTTTTCCTTGGGAGATGAAATGAGTGCATGATGCATGTCCTACAGAAAACATAGTATACTTATTTCAAATGTTTGACAAATTCGTAAGTTTGTCATACGTTGGTGCATGTCAGATGCATGGTATTTTTTAATTGGTGCAGTGCAGACCACTTTGAAGACTGGACTCCTTGATCTTGTGATGATCTCAGGACAACAGTCACGTAAAAACCTTGAGATCAAAATTGCTTCAATTGGACAAAATCGTAAAGACGCGAAGGCCGTCGTCGTCAAAATAAATTCTGGTAGTCAAGTCGCACTTATTCAGTTGCGTGATCATGAGGTTGCACGCACTTGCATGTACTTAGGTATATAATAAGCCCCTCATACATACATGACACTATCCACTTTTGAATAGTAACATAATATCATGTATTTACATACTCATAATATTTGCAATATATTTAAGTTTTTTGCAACTCTAGTTGTGGTGTATTTGGAGAATAAATTTCTATGAATAATTTTTCACGTCTAAAATATTTATTCATTATTACATTTTGTCAAGATACATTTAACATGATATTCATAACTTTACCATTATGAACAATCGTTGTTTTGCCAATTTCTTTGCACCTTCAGCCCCTTACTTGTTACAGTTTACTAGACAGCCGACAGTCTGTCTTCTACTCATCTTTCATTTAGCAGCTTTAAACAAGATCGTCAAGAAGCGAAATAAACTGTTTTAATATTCATTAGGAAAATTAATGCAAAACTAGGTTTTAGTTTGACAAGTTTTTTTTCTCTTGAATCATTGGCGTCGACGTAAGGTTTTTCATCACATTGGATTCCTCCAATTTGAGTTTTATGTAGTTTGTTTAAAATATATAAAAAATCCGCAAAAACAAGAAACGGTTAAACAGAACTACAAAGAGAGAGAGAAAACGTTTTCGACGCGTAATTTTTAATGTTTAAGGTCATGTTTGCGTCTGAATTTATTTGCCCATATAATGGTTCTGGTTTCAATTGACATCTATCTCGTCTCATAAGTTTAATTATGAGCCTCTGTGGTGATTACATCTGATAGAAAAACTTGTTTTCAACACTTTGATTGTCACTGACAGCGAAAGCTTCAAACGCTTCCCATTATCGGATACAAAACCCAAAGACAAAAAAACAAGAATGATGCTTCCTGTCAATCTGAATTTTACTTCTTCGGTTTGGAAATGTTCTCTTCACTCTTGCTATAATGTAATATTATGCAATCGTTCCGCTTAGATGATATTGAGCATTAAAATGGAGCTTCCTTGCAATTTGTTATTGTTATCCACGTACATATGTTATACGATGTAGAAATATATATGCATTTGTTATTATCATTATCTGTTACGCATTTTCCTAATCTGTTACTTGATGTTCATGGTTTTGTATGTTAACACAGTCGCGCATTCAACAATCATACTTTTCTAGTAAATTATAACACGTAGGCACATAAGATGGTTCGCAGGAAGTGCGTGAGGGAGATTGCGGTGTGTGTTCACTGATTTGTTGGTAGATGACTACAAATGATTTTCAAAATGAGAATAATAATAATAATCATTCTTTTCTTCTTCTGTCGGCAGGCAAATGTTTCCCCAGATGAAGTTCCGAGTGTCTGGACTTGACCCAAAGGCCAAATATATTTTGCTCCTGGATATCGTCGCTGCAGATGACTACAGATACAAGTTTCATAACAGGTTTGTTATTGCTCTGATCATACATATTATTATATACTCTTGAAATATAACCTCAGATCTCAATAATGTTAGATCTGATAGATTATAATACGATATGTACATATATTTGAGTTTGAAATAGCATTGTTTGTATTACACTTGATCTATTTAGTTATTTCAATGTGTGCGTGTTAATTGCAATTGAAAAAAAATGTTCAGAAACTGGATTAGTAGTATCCCAGTGGGTGTTCGTTAAACAAAGTCGTACCTCTGAAAAAACTGCACGAAATAATTTCAGTGAGTCTTCCTTTTCTACACTTTTTAGCGTTTATTACTTTGTTTTATGCATTATAGCTGTACAAAATTTCTTCCATCTGCTATTTTATACACAATGATATGATGACGGGAAAATTTCAAGATAAGAAGGGGATAATGAGGCAAGTTAGTAGAAAACGCTATTCATTCAAGATATAAAGCAAAGTTCATGTGGTAATTAAGATTAGGTTGACGGATCACATGCAATGTTTTTATGATAATCAGGAATACCTACGGTTCTGCTGCATTTAACTTTAAAAATGAAGAGAAAATTTGTTGTTGTGGCTCAAGTCGAGAGAATGAAAGATTACAAGAAGTTCTTCTAATGACACCCAACTATCAATTCATTTGTCTCTTATTTCACCATGATGTTGTTACTTGTTACCATAACTTGAAGGATAGCAAAAATATTTGCGTACTGCATTCTTTGTTGTTACATGTTCACAGACACAAATACAATACATTGTTAAACGGTAATAAACAATCTTTACAATAAACACATAAAATAAAATTGTCACGTTCAATCAATGAGTACAGTAGTCGACAACGATACTCTTGCGTGGGCTAGCTTACACCAACTATCAATTTGGAATGATTGATATGGTGATGGTAGCAATGACAATTCAATGGTAGCGAGTGAGTAGGCATGTTTGTTTGCCTACTACGACATTCATAACGGGACAGCGTAATAGATATTACCTGCTCTTATCGAGAAACATCAGAGAATCAACAACATGGTCATAATTATATACGAAATCAGACAGGTATTGTATGGAAGGATTCCATAAAAACATGCTCCAACCTGCATTGTTATTATTATTATTATTGGTTGTGACTTGTTGATGTTTTTATCATTAGTAAAGATCAAGGAGTATGGACTGATAATTAACCGCTGAGCTAATATATTATGCAGTACTAAAATTGTGGATGATCTTCTTATTATTGAGCTCATGCTTGAATAATCTACACCAACGCTCTAAAAATGGTGGATATAGTTACAAACATGCAAAGATTGATGAAAACTGATTATGAGTATATGTAATACTCTCCGATGAACGATTACTAGTTATCGACTGAATGGAATTGATTGCAAGTTAAAGAATATGCTCTCTCTCTCTGCCTGGTGAATTTCGAACAGGTTATGATGTAGATAATCAAATAAATCTAATTAAGAAGAACGAATTCTCACCCGCTTGGTAGCCGAGGAAAGTTAATACAAAATTCTGAATAATTTATTTCATTTTTAGGACATGACAAAGAACCTGTAAGACACACTGAAATACGTAATTTCATTATGGCTTATAACTTCACTATTGATGCAAAACGGAAAATTGTATGTTTCTAGTGTTTTCTGAGCTATCTGATCCGTCCAGTAACAGCAATATTAGTCAAGTATTCAGATAGGACTTTTAATCAACAAGATGTTTTGTTTAGTATTTAATACGAAATCTAACAGCGTAAAATCGTTATTGTAATGTTTTTTCATGATGGGATGTACAGTTATATGGCACATTAAAATGTACGGTTTACTGGCAATAAGTACATCATCAAGTGACTAGTAAAGTAAGTGATAATGTTGTTTTATATCATCGTCTAATTATTTGAGTGGAAGTAATTACCAGTGGATGAAGTTGTTGCATAAAAAGGGCTTTCTTTAATTTTCTCTTGTTGGTTATGCTGCTGATGATGAGGATGATAATATGTAGCTGATGAGAAGCAGTAAAACAATGCAGAAAGGAACTAAAATGCGTGCCTAAATTCTTTGCTTGTACAATATACAGTGTTTGTACAACGTCTTCCTGGGAGGAGTACGTACCTGTAGTGGTAGTTAGGATAGTAATAATAATAATACGTAATGTAACAGGAATATATAATGATAGCCATATGTGTGATGATGAAGAAAGAAAAATCGAGAAATGGAAAATAAATAACTGAAAGGCAGAAAAGAGGTTTCAGTCTGATTGTCAGTACGTGCTTGCTGCCCACCCTCTGCTTGATAAACTCACAGTAAATGACTGTGTGTGGTTCTGTGAAATAATATAACATCTTTCGAGGAGGTTGACTCACGGTATTTGGTAGAAAACATATTGGTGAAAACTGAAGCAAAAAAGAATTATCAAGCAAAATATGGTGCCCATATAAATACATAGGAATATCCTTCACATCGTATAATATGCAATTACTGTGGAAACTGAATAGTCAATATCGTGAAATTATAAAATTTTACATCCAGCATGTTAACACGTTTCGTCTTTACCACATGCTCCACTGCATTTTTGTGGATTCACGCTGCCCAGTTGAAAATTAGTTTAATTAACAGCA
>JAQIXW010005401.1:0-10441 GCA_034700685.1 Willowsia buskii | reverse complement strand
TATGAAATGAAAACAACTTACCAAGCCAGGTATACCTGCCTGGATTATTTGCACATAGCATTTCTCAAAGTGGTTTAGTTCATCTCCCAATTCCAGGCATTTTAAAGATCCAATCAATAAAAGACTCAGGAGAGCAAGAATGCTGATTTCGATTTGTGACATGATGATTGTTTGGTGATTTAAGTTTTAATCTAACTTTAACTTTTGTGTCATCTTTTGCTAAAAATTACTATTCTCCATTGGGGTTAATAGCACTGGCTTTCTGGGAAACTTGATAATTACTAGGGATATTCATTAATTAATTAGCTACTCAAATATACTTAAATATACGGAAAAAGGGTTTAATTATTAAAACTTATGTTTGAGTAATTGCTCTCGCTGCTTAAGATGACATTTAACTTTAAAAAACGATAACCAAAAAGAATTCTTTTGTACTTATTTGTCAAATACTGATAAACAAGATGTTGCGTTTAGCCACTAAATTAGTCTTATAATATTATGCATAAGATCTACATGAAATCAGAAGCTTATTAGGGAAATGAAAGTTTATCTCAAAATCTTGGAAATGTGTATTTAATTTGAATACGGATTTTTAAAAAACTCTGGATTTAAATACGCATGAAAAAGCTGTATCAGAGTAACTGAAGCATCGCATAACTGAGGACAAGCTTTCTGTAAAATTAGCAACCAAAAAGATGCGAAGTAGAAATAATTAAGCTTAAGCGAACAAAGCCCGTTTGTATACGCCCCTTTTTTACGACACTAGGCATTTGTTTCGAACAAATACTGCTACCAAATAGCACGTGTGGATTAAATGTTATGCATGCTTTACAAAAGTAATGAGTTTTTCTACGTATCAGCCTTTTTTTTAAAGGCAAGTGTTATTTAAGATGTCTGATTGCGTAGGTTGAAAGATGATCTAACGGAACCTGTAATATTCTATATACATATTATTATAAATATTTTCATTTCGTAAGTGCTATTAATCAAGTAATGTTAATGCCATAACACAAACTATTGGTTTGGTTGGTAGTGCTAACTGGTTTCTAACTAATAACACATCGTTGACTGTAGACAATTTTAATGCTCCCGCTCCCGTATGTAGGTTTAAAATGTATAGCATGGAATTTCAAATTCTAACACAACAAATTTAAAAAAAATCTTGTGGTAATTACTACGACACCTGTGCATTGTTCGTTTTGCTTTTAAAACTTCAAAAAATCTTTTGAAATTGGTTTACGATTAAGTTTCAACTTGAATAAATTAACGTTCTGATGGGGTTTGGGGAGATGACGATAGTTTTAACTTTGATATTTTAACAAGCAATACTTCGGCCGATTTTTCATGGAACGCGTAGCTCATTAAAAACATTATACCTATATCAATAGCGTTGCTTTAATATATATTTTAAAGTAGGTTGAATATTCTCTTGCCATACATATAGCCACGTATTTGAGCATAAAGGAAGTTTTGTCATATCCACACATACGCATTTTATAACCTTACTAAGTGGCCATATGATAGATTTTTTTTACAATCAGCGTTGTATTATCAGATACCAGCCACTTTAATCAACTCCACATATTGCTTGAGTGCAAATTATTAATCGCTTATAGCACTTAAAATTTTGAATGCTAATTTATTCAACATGTGAAGGATTTTGTCTTAAAAACTGTCTATCAAAAGCGTGCCTTAAGTGTGTTTTAAAACAGATTAATAAACATCATGCCATACATACATATAGCTATACGCAAAGAAGGACTGACAGCCTTATTAAAATTACACATATCCATGTTGAAAAAATGTTGGCCGAACACAAAAGGTTTTTTGCAGTCAGCACTCTATGTGAGACAGCAATCCTGCAACGAAATGATATTACCGCATTCATTAATACGCTCACATTTGCTGGAACTGGAATATTGAAACCAAATCTTGATCTCCAAAATGACTCAATCTGTACTAAAATATTTTTTAAAGAGAATCATTCATAAGCAAAAACTCATTCATTAGCAAAAAATTCAGTCAAGATTTGTATGATCCAAAAATACATCTAGACATATAAAAACAATTAGAAATGTCTGTCAATCAAACCCCTCTCTGCTCTCTCTTATTGCCACACAGGACACTTAATTGGAACAAATCAGAATCGAGCTTAATTTACTAACAGTACGTGTAAGTTTTGGTGGATTTTAAACTATTTTGGACGCAAACTTAGGCCACAAACGAGCGAAAGTGAGTCAAAATCTGAATGTATCAAACTTTCTCCTAGATTTCCTTAAAAACATTTTTGTTAGACTGGTAGAGTTTTACCAATAGAAAGTGAATACAGTTGCTTCAAAGCTTTTCATCTATTTATAAAAACGAGTATGCAGGGGTTTAACTTGAGCCCTTTACTTCTTTCAAAGATATTTTATAATACATTTCGTCATAATTGGGAGTTTCTTTGCGTTCCCTTTTTTGAACGAATAGTAAACTGCGCTTATTCATATTAAAATCTTTGAACTTTTCCATAAAAAGTTTACAGCTTAAAGTCTTCTAATTACGTTTTTTGTGACCATCAACCATATACCGCCGAGTAACCTCTTATTTTTGTCATATGGAATAGATCACAAAAGAAACTCAAGCCTTAATTAAAATTCATAGAATAGAATTTGCACAAAAAACCTCTGGCAAGAAGCCTAGACACAAGACATAAGTAGTTCTGGCAGAACAGAGTATATTAAAAAATCTACGGCACATATTCACGTGACATCCGCTTTCCTCATACTTCACAAAATATAACTGCATAATTCCTTTCAGCTCTGGAAGCGAACCCTTTAATAATACTTTCACAACTCATCCTTCTTTACTTTCTCCGAGAAATTTTCTGAAAGGGAGTCTGTTGTTTGTTGGAAAATATCCTGTTTGCACGTCTTCCAAGAAAAGCCCCAATTTATTTCACGCTGTTTGCTCTTTTATTACTACTTCCTACTTCCCATTTGGGTAGTAAACACATTTTGTTTACTTTCCCCACAAATTTCAGGCGAAAGCATTAGTGAAAAATAGGTTAAAGTTAGCAATCAGAATATATATACGTACATATACGTATTTAAGCTTTTAAAGCATCTTTAAAAATTCAATGAGTCTTTTAGTTCATTAAATAGTCATTTGGCAAACACTGATATCAGCCTTTGAACATATTTTTCTTCTCTTTTTAATCCTAAACTGATGAAGTTGTTGCTGGCATTTCCCTGCTACATTCTCCGTTAACGGTAGTCATCACTGTAGAGGAAGCTGCCGCCATTCTCTGAAAAATTTAGAGAATTTTTATTTATCAACTTTAGTCATGGCATGAGTTTTAATATAAATGATTTATCAATTGTTATTGACGCTTTGAAGGATTTGATAACTTTAAGCTAATAGCAAAGTTAAATAAATGACATAAAACGACCAAATTTAGAGTTAAGGCAGTAAGATTATTTTACTTTTCGCAAACTTTAGAAGGTGCATATGTACTTACCGAGTTACTTTGATTTGAATCGTTTCCAAGAATAGGGGATTTGATACACTGTGATACGCAGGACTTAAGTGCCATACATGTAACCAAAACTAGAAAACTGACGAGACATATTATGAGACCAAGAACTGGCCAATGTTCTCTTCCATTTCCAGGTTTAACATCTGCTGATTCAGACTCCTTATTTTGATCCATAATGTAACGTAATATCTGGAAACAAATCATAAAAGATTCAATCAGTCTCTGATCAGATTACTATGGTTTAAAAAAACACAAACTTTAACATTCACACAACTTCTTCAACTTCGCAATTCACATTAACAAGATATTACTGAATTTTGATAAACACGGAAACTTTAACCCGCTTAAATTGTAGATTGTGGCATTGATTTAAAATTTAACTGATCATTTAAAGATTCTTTAAATTCGTCATTTCTTCGAGCCAATATGCAGCAATAAATGTGATGCGACATGTGATCAATCTCATATTTTATGTGCTTTAGAAAAAGCAGAGAGTGAAGAAAAACTTTCAACTGGCGCAGAGAATAAACACACATGAACTGAGACAAGTCAAGACAGAGTCAGCAGATAAAGTCTTTCTTCAGGCTGTACTATACTCTCAACATGCCATGTAGGATAGGTATCAATACAAAACTTTGCAATTTGCCATTTGCTTTGTTTGCCTTTCTTGTAATTTATAATTTAAGTGTCCTGTATTTTGATCATTATAAGTTATATGTTGCTAATAAACAAATTTCTTGAAATGAATAGGCAGCTTTCACAAACTTTCAGCTATTCAAAAAATAAATCAATAATATCTTTACTTCAAAAGCTACAGCCTAAAACAGGTGTAGTATTTGTTGTGAAACGAAAATTAGTTTCGATAGAAGGCGTACTATCCACACATAACCATTTCATATGTGAAATATGAGAATATCAAAGGAAAATGTTTTTCTTAAGGGAGAAAGTGTGTACATAAGTATATTTTACTTGAAATCTACTATTCCTTGGGCAAACCATCTTAATCAATTTGGAATGAAAAACAGGAAGCCAATCCAGTTCCCAATATATATTTCTGAGAATAGCTCCTAAAATGCTGTATTCCAAAATACATTGATTTTCAATGAAAGCAGGTAAGATTTCTGTAAAAACATTTCCGGGATCTAAGGTAAGCTTAGCTAACAAGCATTTCTTTGTCTTTTAATGTAAAAAGTGCACTAATTAGAGGTTTCTTTTCTTTGAAGGGATGGAGTCTAGCCAGAAATGTCAAGCCAGTGAAAGTTTCTTACTATATTTAAGTCCTCAGGCTTTTCCACCTGATTAGCTTCATTGAAAAACTCGACAGCACAGATGAACTCATTAGTAATCCAAATCTACATGCTTGTGGGATAGGGGAAAGCACGTTTTTAATATTTCTGAGAATATTTCAGGAAACTAGTCTGCAGATATAACTAGCGTTAATGAAGAAAGCACTACAGATAAAATAATAGGAACTTCGTGGAACAAATATTATATGTTAGTATTAGAAAATAAATGAAAACAAGTTGCAAGTTACGGATTGCATTTATTAAGCACACTTCAATTTTGAATAAATACGGTGGCTATTGATAGAGAAGTGAGTTGTTATCTTATTTGAGAACTGTGATTATTGTGGAATTGGAATTTCGAGGAATCAAATTTCATTAAAGCTATTCCTGGCGCATGGTAGATTCTCAGAGCTATTGTCACAGTGTGGTAGTATGGTAGGCTGCACACTTTCTTCAGTTGTTGGTTAGGTGGGAGGTTTCACTTCACTTGAAAGCAACATATCATTTTGTTGACTGCACTAAATCAACATGTTTGTACATACTTTCGTTCACTTTACGCTTCAGGTCACTTCTATTCTAAAGCTCCAATTCCTTCCTGAAAATAAGTTTTCGAACACTGAATGTTTGTGAAAAATGCGCAAAGGATTGAAGTAGCAGATTTAATAAAATTGTTGCTTTTTAGCCATCATATTAAAAGACTGCTTATTATATAATGGGTGGGATGCTTATGTATTCTCTAAATTCTCTAAAATAATCAATCATACTTTAGTTAGTTTACGTTCGGATTGGAAGAATTCCAACTATTTCACATTTTAATTAAACTACAAATTAAAAACGTTTTTAAACCCGGAAACATTCTTACTCACTTGGATTGTATAAGATTACATTACTTAAATTTTAACTGTCTTTTATGTGCTCTTGGTTGTGTATTACCTCGTTTAGCAACATCCAAACGTCTCTTATTATTTGAAAATACTTAGAAAAAAATTTATTTCTATGCTATTGAACAGCAATAAATGGAATGGGAGAGGTAAACAAGCCAATATTTTATGTACTTTGAAAAAAAAAGACAAGGCAAAGGAAAACTTTCACCTAAAGTAGACAGCGAGCACATATGAACTGAGAGAAGTCAAGGCAGAGTCAGAAGATAGCGTCGAAATAGGCTGTACTAGACTTTCATCATTCCATGTAAGCTAGGCAAAAAAACAGAACTTACTAGTTACACGATGGAAAACCTACTAGATATACACATATCCATTTCCAAGATGAAATAACATGAGAATATCAGAAGGAAAGGATTTTCGCAGATATCTTAGAGGAGAAAGCGTATACTTTCATTTTACTAGGAATCTACTATCCCTCAGGGAAGCCATCTTGATCATTTGGGTTCATAAAATTAGAAGCCAATCCAGTTCCCAAAATTGATTACAATGAACATTACAATTCTGTATTCCATAACGTGCAGTATCCCTCCAAAATTTCTGTATTTTTGAGTTACATTCACTATCAATGCAAAAATCTTTCTTTGAAATGATAATAATAGTGAAAGCATAATTTATGTGAGCTTAATTCACAAAGTAACGTACCGTCCATTTTCTTGAAAGTTTTTCATCCTAAACTGTCTAACTTTAAATTATAAATACATTTCGTAAACCAATTGGCAGCTTTCACTAAGCTTTCAAAGCATATACATCAACATTTTTCCATATTTTTATGATAAGTTATCAAAATAAATGGGATACACAACCACAAATAAGTTGTAAAGAAGAAAGTATGGTTTTGATGGAAGAATTCTCTGAAAGAAATCTACTTTCCCTGTGAAAACCCACTGTGATCCTTTTCGTTCACTCGATGGGAAACCCATCCAGTTCCCAAAATAGATTCCCATTTCATATTCTACAGTTTCCGGCAAGTGGCTGTCACTTTCAGGACGACAGGAAGCTCTTCATTTTTTATAAGGGAAAGTAGCTTACTATTATCCAGCAAACACTTGGTATTTCAAAGTAAATAAAACACATTCGCACAAATTTCACGTTTCTGTCAAATTCAGCAATGCTAATCTCGCTCAAAACAGATTCAAATCAAAACTTGGGCAGCCATGTAAAAACTGAATAGTTTAAACATTTTCGAATCGAGTGTGTAAGCCTCTCAAAATTTATTTAGCAAAACTATATATCACTATATTTTTAAATACACAGAAAATTAATATGCAGACTTGCACTAGAAGTGTGGGCACAATTCCGAAAACACTATTTCCAAGTACTTTAAATGTTGAAATACTTTTATTCTTAGGTTTTGTTTCAACATAACTGCTCAGATATATACAATGCAAATGGAGAGGACAGACTTTCTAAAAAGGACTGTTAGAAAATGAAGCAAAAACTTCAACTGAAAGCACAAGCGAACAAATCTGAACTGATGAAAGTTAAGACAAAGTCAGATGATACACCCTCTCTTTCAGCCTGTACCAAATCCTTAAAGCACATAAAAAATGACATGTATCATAAGTATCAGCACAAAGTCTTGACAGAATAAGCATTTATATCTTTGTTCTAAATTGTAACTTAACTTTCTCCTGCTTTGAGAAATGGACTTGTATGTGCTGGATACAAACAGATTACGTAATACATTAAGGCAATTTTCACAAAATTGTAATTCAAACAACTTTAAAGAGTACACAGACATCTCTGTTTACTCTAGAAACAAGCTAAAGAGAAAATGATATATATGGAACTAGTTGCCTGAAGGAAAGTAAGTTTTCATGGAAGGCATACAGGCTGTTCATATGCAATGCATGAATCGGATATGAGAATGTCATGTAAATAATTATTTTATAAATACGGAGTAGTAGGAAGCTAATGAATAATTTAATCGAAATCTACTTTCTCCTAGCCTGTAGATAAACCATTAAGATTATGTTGATTCAAGAAAAGGAAAAAGCCATGCAGTTCCCAAAACTGATTCGGATTCGCATGTCACATCCTGCAGCTTGAAGCATAGCTCATAAAACTCAGAATTCCAAGCGACTTTCACTTTCGTTGTAAGTATATAAGATTTTATTTCTTCGGCACAGAATGTAGTTTAGCCTTTGGCTTTTCTTCGCTAAATCTTTCAAGCGCATTTTCTGTGCTACAAAAAGTAAAAATAAATCATCAAAGAGATTTTTCAAAGGGAAACCACGCTCACGTAGCTTATGATTAAGTTTTAATTTAATAAACCTAATTTTTTTTGTTCCAAACTATTAGAGATACCAACAAATTGTCAATTAAGGATCATCGTTATTGAAATTGAAATAATTTTCTAAACTACTTTCACAGGAACTCGTTAGACTTGAAGGTTGCCCAAGAAAATTCTTTTTTTTATAATTTAAGTAAAAGTTATAAAACCAGGTATTGCGATTTTTCTGCAAATTTTAAAAAACGTGATTTTATTTGAGAATTCACGTGCAAAAGCATACTTCGTTGTGTAAGGCGTATCTGCATTAAGAAAAAGTATTTTTTCTTAAAATTAACTTTAAAATTTGGAAAGTGATATTACGCACTGCAGCAGAGGAATTGGAGAGGAAAGGGGAAGAGAAGGGAAAAGGGAAATTTTAGATGTTAGACATGCACTCTTTACTTGCTAAATCTGTTCGTGGTCGGGAAGAATCTGTTTCCCTTTAGCTAAAATAAAGACAATTATGTCGACCGATTGACTACAGAACCATGGGGTAAATACCCCACAGGAAATCCGGACGAAAAGGTTTTTCAAATAAATAAAATGATTACTTAACAGGGTTTGTAGCGTAAGTAATCAATATAAGTAAAATGTGGCTTAATTAGGTAGGAAAATACTTAAATTTTTCCTAATTTTCTTCAAAAATGCTCAAAATTTCCCCACGTTTTATTTAAAATGTCCAAGGTTTCTAAAATTTCGATAAAAATCTTAAAAATTTACGTAATTTTCTTTTAAAATGTTCAAACTTCTCGAATTTTATTTATTCAAAAAAGTTCAAGCCTTCGCAAATTTTCTTTGAGCATGTTGAAAATTTCCTTATTTTTGTTCAGATAGGTCAACATTTTTAAAACTTGGTTTAAATCGCTCAAAACTCTCCAAATCAAACAACTCACGCAACGTAAAATTGTCCCTCCTTGAAAAACCAAACAAATTTTGATAAGCAAAAAATGCTTATTCGAAAGTTTCCTGATACGCTTAAATCAGCATCATTTTTAGCTATTTAAAAATATCCAAAAATTCGCCTGTCCGCCGCAAGGCGGGCTTGGTTTTGCCCAATTCCTTTCAAAAACACATTTGCCTTGATTTTGCTAATTAATAAGTTTGCATTTAAATTATTTGATTTGTAATTTATGTGCATCATATAAAAATGGTTAAATTAAAATCGGGAAATCGAGTTTTGGAATCGGGAAATTTTTAAAATGTCCATGTCGGATATCGGGAAGAAAAAGTTTTTTCCAGGCATGCTTAAGTTTTAATCTAACTTTAACTTTTGTGTCTTCTTTTGCTAAAAATTACTAAACTCCATCGGTTTTAATTTATTTATTTCAAAAGCTATAAGCTAAAAGAGGTGTAGTATTGGTTGTGAAAGGGAAATTATTTTCGATGGAAGGCGTACTACCTACACATAGACATTTTATATGTGAAATATGAGAATATCAAAGGAACAGGTTATTCTTAAAGGAGAAAGCGTATACATATATTCTACTGGAAGTCTACTATTCCTTGGGCAAACCATCTTAATCAATTTGGAATGAAAAACAGGAAACCAATCCAGTTTCCAATAATAAAGTCTGAAAATAGCTCCTAAAATTCTGTTTTCCAAAGTAAATTCATTTTCAATAAAAATAAGTAAAATTTTTGCAAAAAAAAATTCTGGATTCTAACGTAAGTTTAGCTAACAAGCGTTTCTTTGTATTTTAATGTAAAAAATGTCCTAATTGGAGGTTTCTTCTCCTTGAGGAGGATGTAATCTAGTCAGAAATGTCACCTAAGTGAAAGTTTGTTAATATGTTTTGGTACTCAGGCTTTTTTCCACCTAATTAGCTCCATTGAAAAACTCGACAGCACAAACGTACTTATTAGTACTCTAAATCTAGGTGCTTGTGGGATACGAGAGCACGTTTTTACTGTTTTTTTAGATTCAGGAAACTAGTATGCATATTATAAATGAAGAAAGTACTACATACTATAATAGGAATTTATATTTATAGCTTTTAATGGAACAAATAATAACGCTATCTACTACAAAAATTGTATTTTTTATCTAGTTTGAGAATGGTCATAATCTGGGATTTGGAATTCCGAGAATAAAAATTTCATTAAAGTTATTCTTGGGGCATGGCAGATTCTCAGAGCTATTGTCACAGATTGTAGGCTGCAGGTTTTTCAGATATCTCAGAGGAGAAAGCGTATAGAGTATACATATATCTTACTTGGAATTTGCCCTCCCTTAGGCAAGCCATCTTGATCATTTTGGTTCCTTGAATAGGAAGCCAATCCAGTTCCCAGAATTGACGTCGACATTAAAATTCCACATTCCATAACGTGCAGTATCCCTCCAAAATTTCTATATTCCGAGTTACTTTCACTTTCAATGCAAGAAAGTAAGATTTCTATAGCATTATCCTAGATTCTAACTTAA
>JAQIXW010005400.1:0-10441 GCA_034700685.1 Willowsia buskii | reverse complement strand
AGTAATGCAAGCCAAACTATAAATGCAAGCGTTGTTACATTCCTCCTTCCAGGATTTATAGAGTGATCGCGACAACACCGTAGTTCCCCCTCATTATCTTTTCGTTTGTATCTCATTTTTGCGTTTTCTATTTTTTGCACTACTTTGACATTTGCCAGAACACAGCATTATTGTGTCGCCTTTAAGTCCAAGTCCAATGGAACTCGAAAACCATACATGTTTCTTGATTTCTCCACTCTCCACTTATTGATTCCATTTCCTTTTTGGGGGGAATTACCCCCAAGTCAGTATCACTTAGTAACTACCCCTCGGAAGAACATAAATTTCTGTGTTGTTGCTGAAGAATATATCTACATAGCGTCATAACCAATACTGTCACAATTATTAAGCCACTTATTCATAAAAACAATAATGTTCTATGACAGTTTGACTATGCTAGTCGTCTTTATACTCGGACGCACACATCTTCACTCAAGCTACAGCTACACAGAAACAGAGCGCAGCGTCACAAGTCACAACTTTGTCATTAAACAAACAAGATTTCATGCACTTTTCATCTAAGCAATCCCGAACAAATCATACTTCTCACAAGCGCAGTGCAATTCCTCCAACATATACAAACCAAAGCGAGTTTTTCCTGGAAGCTCAATTAAGTTAAAGATGCTTGTATTAATCCTGTTTCCTCGGTGATTGCCATATCGTCGTTTTTTGGAAGATGATGATGGAGTGCATGCTTGTTTATGTGAAGATAATGTGTTGTTGTTGTGATATTGGTTGTGCTGGTGATGATGATGATTATGCGATGCGAAATCCATGTACATACATTGTTGTCTTGTCTCTCTATCTATATCATTCCATAGAAACAGAAGAGGGGTCAAAAATAACAAGTAGAGATGAGAGACCTGCTCTAGTGCTCCTGCATGGCTGGAAAGAATAGGAGAAAATATTACGTACTCTCAAGAACAGCAGAACCGAGAAGAATGATATGAAAGCATTGCGATCCTGATCTGATAAGGATAATATGTCGGATCAGCTACTAATGGACAATGCAACAGAGAATTCAACGAACAAACAGAAATGGTAAAAAAAGCAGGTTTTATGTCTTATGAACAATGCAAAAGGCCAGGCAGAGAAGAAGGGAGGAAGAACGCCGAGAAAAACGGACGGATGGACAGCTATATCAGAAGAAGCGTTTTGTTGGCAGAAACCAGAGAGAGAGAGAAAAGTTGTTGCAATAACAGTCTATTTTGCATGGATCATGAATATGAATCGCAAGCCAATGAGAAATGAGAGCTTCAAGCTTGTCGTGTTCACTTGACTTGAAGACTCTCTTTTGGCTTGACTTTTTCAGAGAGAAGAAAGGGCATTCACTTTCAATTTCAACTTGTCTCTGTTGAAGCTTCTTGCGTGAAAAGAGTTAAGTTGGATGGAGGAGAAGCGAGGATTTTTTGCGTGTTTTTCGCTACACTGATGCCAAAGTGCTTGAGGCAGCTTTATTCGTCCAGTTGTCATGTCAGCATATTGCATGTAATAATGTGGAGCAAGTAGGTATATGTATTTTTTGTAGGATTAAGGGATTTGACAACAGCAAAGACAGTAGTGTGGTGGTCATGTTATACTTGCATGACTTGGCTAATTGCTGCAGATACCGGAATCATTGGAATGTGCAGAAGAAGCTGAGGGGTTCAGGAATCTGGATAATGAAAACTGGTCTGATGCTTCAATTAATTTAATCGTGTGGTGATGCTGCTTTCACTTTCAAATGTTTCGTTGAATGGATATTGCACTGAAGATTCATTTCACTCATTGTCAGTTGGTTGCTTGGCAATGTAGAACCTTAATTGGTCTGGGATAAGGTATATTCCAAATTTTCAAAAGATCCATTAACAATTGCACTAGTCACTGTGGACTTGTTTATGAAGCACAAAATATACTTTTTCTAGAGTTAGAACTCGAATTGTAGGAAAGTGTTGCAGGCACTTTTTCTAAACATTATGCATGTTGTAGAAGGTGAATGTTATCAGATCAGCCATTTTTATGTGCAATGGAAGTAGTAGCATGAAAAAGTGCTGCATATTTGCATTAAAGTTGAGCAAAATATTTGGATTCAGATTCAGCACTTTTAGGATGAGACGAGGTATTGTTTCAACAATGCATGTTTCTTCTCTTGTGGTTGTCCTTGAATAGTATTGTTGAGATTCCCTGGTTGAGCAATGGTGGTTGAACTGAATTGATGGCGAAGAAGATAAGAGAGCTGAATGCTGATGGTGCAATAGGAACGATGCTGCACTAGACGTTTACGACATTTTCTACATTCCTGTTCCATATGAATATATTCAATGTTAGGAGAATTCGTGGATTGTAGAGTCTTTGCGTGATTCCGCTATTAACAAACTTTCATCAAACGATTCTTTGTCTTGTGTTTGGCAAAGCGGAAATCAAACCTAAGTTTTACACTCTTCATTTAGGAACCATAGAACAATCCAAAATGGCTTAAGCACTAAATTTCACAATTGTAATTATCAAATTTAATAAAAAACCTTATGCACTTAAAAGTCAGTCCTTTTAGTACTAAAAAATATGTAGAATTATTAATTCGAGTCTGCATTCTAAAACGTATTCTTTGTTGTTTCACATAATAAGCGGAAAACGCTGTTTTTTGCTGCAAGAAATGAAGCAAAAGCAAAGGTTTTTACTAATTATGATGTACTGTTTTAGGTTCGTAGTCTTCAAACATGCACTACGCAACAATGCATGGTGGTTCATACTAATAACGTAAAACCGTAATGTTATGATTAGTACATATTAATGATTGCACATACATACAGCAACATAACATGGTTTTTCTTTGTTACCGATGGTATGGTATACCCAAGGAAATGATCGAAATTGCTTGCATTCGTGCGGCATTCATATTTTAACAGTTTTTGAAAACCTTGGTTTACCTCTACATTTGATCCTAGCCGTTGTGTTAAAATTGAAAATAATGTGTTGATAGCTAGTTCATCCTTTTTTTGCTGATATGATATTCTGATAGCTCCGATTGTTGTACTTTATTTGATGCTAAAACGGATACGTCTATTTTGAAAGAATACCTATGCATGTAAAAGAGAACTGCATCAAGCACCAGACCGGAAATGACGTAGATTAGATTTGACAGCACGTCCTGACGTCACGCATTTATTAAAGGTGAACAAAGTCAACGTGCGATGTGTTATGTATTTTATTTCCAATCCATTATCTATCAAGTCTTTCTTTATTGAAGCAACCTACATATAGACGAGAACGGACTTCAGTTCAAAATTTTTAATCAGCGTAAAAGTAAAATCTATATTGCAGTAAAGTGTGCTAAAGACTTTGAAACGCATGCATATCAATATGTAAAGAATTATGCCTACATAATAGTTATTGAATAATTGCAATTTTGCATGTAAAGCTTTGGTGGTTTGAGGTTGACCGTTGAGTTTAAAAAAAGTTCATTTACATGCCAATAACCTATGCGTTTTATAAATATTTAGAGATTCACAAATATAAAACCAATAATAAATCGATCAAATTTTTTAACATTGCAAATACTGATGCAATCGAGTCACAATCTGAATTTGCGTATTACACGGGTTTCCATAAAGCAATTCATAGTAAAAGAAATTTATTCAAGGATGTTTACAAAACATCATTCTCATAATATTTATCAATAATCAAATCAATAACAATAACACATAAGGAGTTAATATTAATTAACAATAACTACAGTGCAACACTACCATGCTTCAGATTTCAAAACTCCTCAACAAATCAACTTCATGCATCTCATTCAATATCCAGTTACTTTAACACTGTAACAATGTGTAGAATGTTGATATTAATATCCCCGTACATAATGTATTAACATATAATATGGAGTACACAAGTTCGATTTAATGATAAATGTAATAATAAGAATAACAATAATAGCGATTAAACATTTTTCAACTAACTTAATGTAGCCCTTTATCATCGAAGCGGACATCATCGGAAGTATGTTGTATGTATGTTACCTACACAATATTCATACAAATAAGTAGTAATTGTAATTTGACAATTAATTGAAGCCAGCAACAACGTCACTATTTTATAACACGAACAATATGTCATTCCCTCTATGTTAACAAAAATGAAAATGTATATTCTCAAGTTGAAGATCATTAATTAATTAATTAAATTCGGTTACCGGTTGTGTGTGTATCTTCAATATTATAGATTTAACAAAAATTTACCTCTGGAGTATCTGACACTGTAGAAAGTGTTGTACGTTGTATTTGAGGCTACTCATCTTGCGCTTTAACATTCAACATTTTTGCGTTTCTTTAAAAATGGAAATTACATAGCAAATCATAATTAAACCCCCTGTTCATTAGTACATTTATCAAAGCTTTTGCACGCTGTTAACTAATCATGGCCGTATTTTAGTGTTAAAAGATGTGATAAAATTATACATTTAACAACAACCTTAAAATCTATACAAAAGAGTTGTGATAAGAACAGTATAATGATAAATTTTCTGACTATTTTCGTTCCCTTCTTATGTACTCTCAACTTTCCCAACTTATCTTTAATCAAGGCGAATGTGTTTGAAGAATCAATCAATATACTGACTACTTAATGTTCTTACTGACTTAAATATTTCGTCCATTTGTTGTTTCTTCTAACTGCTAAACAAAGTCACATAGAGAAGAATCAAGTGCACATAATAGGAAATAAACTGTCTCTTTATAATTTATTACTGCAATTATAGTATAATTATCACTAATATAACAGCAGTTCTACGGTTACTTTCTGCCGTTGCAGGTTTCTCCCCGTTTTTAGTACTTTCTCAACGCATAATCGTTAGAATTATAATAACTTTTTTTTGTATGTGATCCACTCATTTCAGCAAATATTGATTGGTATTATTGTTTCGAAATTCCTATACTAACTACCACTTAGCTTGGTTGTGTTAAGTAACATAGCTGAAGGTACCTAATTAGAATAATACGTAGGTATTCTTTTCGGGTAATATCATCATCGCCATTTTGATTTCTCTAAAACAAATAGTAGCATTTTTTAGCTTTTCTTTCAGATAAAAACATGTTTCTCTTTTATTATCAATTTAAATTCTGTCTGCTCAACCACCTTTTTAAAAACACTGTGCTCTTATGGTATGTATTATTGTGAAATTTAATGACTCAGCGCATTGTTTTCTTGCCTTTTCTCTTGTCTATTATAATATTACCTGCTCTGCTGTTGCGCAAAGCTAATAATGCAATAGGTACTTAAATACTAATTATTGGAGCTCCCTTTCATCGTCACCATTTTGCTCTTGATAAAGATTTTTTAAGAAGTGTAAAAGTAATAATTATAACGAATATATATATTATCATACATTTCAACGTATGTACTTTTAGATGTGTATGTATCATTATTTAAATATCCTACTAAAAGTTATATATATATATATTGTTTCTTTTTCAAAAATCTTTTTCCTTCATTAGCCAAAAGGCGGGCTCTAGTTTTGCTCGTCGGTTAATATTTGCTTTCGAATCGCAAGCGTCAACACGTTATTATTATGTTTGCTTCCAATTTTTTTCATGTTAGTTAGCTTTAGTATTATCACTTTGTTTCTGTCGTTAGAATTCTTTTCAGCAGGCAGGAACATGGAAAGGAACATTAAGTTGTTATTCTTTTCTTTAATTAATTATGAGGTTTCTGAGTTTTTCTTCTTTGTAGCTATTATCGTAAGGGCAATCAATAGTAATGTAACTAGATAAATCATTTTGAAAACTATTAAATTGAAATATGGTATCACGTTGAGTTGCTTCGAAAAGAAGAAGATATATAATGTATGTTTTATATAAACCTTAATTTTAAATAACTGTGTATCCATTTCTAATTATTGTTGTTGTTGTTGTTGGCAAACTTTTGAAATGAGATGTGAGTGCGTGGGTGGTAGTTGTAATGTAATAAGAATAGTTGTAACATTATTAATATTAATCATAATCATAGTTTTAAACTATAAAAAATGGTTTCCTTTCATCTTAACAATTAACAGCCAGAAAAAAGGAAAAAAAGAAAGAACAGATCTTGATAAACTTGATGTTCTAAACAAATGAGAATGGTTTAAGTACAAATTCCAAACAACATCAATAATTTTGAAAGGTGCACACGGCTTGGGTAAGTTGCTGAACTGAAGCTGCACAATTTCAACATTGTCATTAACATCGTGCAGAACAATGACAATTTGTAGGTATGAGAAGAGAAGAATCTATTACATGGATGTGAAGATTAGAAGAAAGGGTCCTGCTGATGTTGACAAGAAAAAATTCAGGTTGGGATGTTGCTGGAGGTATTTTCGTTAATTAATTATGTAGAGGTACTATATGTACGAAGTAGTAATATTAATCGTACTAATAACAAGAATATTTTAAAATGATCGGGCATATAATAATATAACTTTTATATGCTTAAGTGTCTACTTAAAGATAGATTTTAGGTAGGTCTACTCAGTTTCCCTAATTGATTGAATCATTTTTGATAGAGAATGTTAGGTCAGCGAGAAGGGAGGAGGAGACTAAGAGTTGGAGTAGTTCCGGAGGTTAGCAGCACCACCTGGCGGCAAAGGAAAGATTTTTTGTTTTGTAGTTTTTCTAGGCTGTGATTTTTTTAATTGTGTGTCTGTCAGTACACAGCACACAATTTTACTGCTGCTTACACTCTGAATTAGCTTTAGCACTAGAGTTGTCACGCTTACGATTGTAGCGGGCACGGCCACCTCCAGCACCGGCTGCTTGACCACCACCGTGGCCACCGGAGGGCGGTGCGTTATCATCCTCGTCTTCCTCTTCACCCTCTTCGCCATCCTCCTCCTCTTCTTCTTCCTCCTCTTCATCGTAGTCGTCTTCCAGGGCTTCCCCGGTGTAGTAGAGGACCGCACGTGGGACGATACGCTCTCGAATGTATTGACCAATTTCAAAGTCATTGGTGAGGCGGATTTGGGTCTCTTCATCGACTTCAGAGTCATCCAACACTAAATATTATACACAAGTCAATTAGCTCATCGGAAGTACAGGAGTTTCAAAACATAAACTGATGAAGCAATGAGATGAGATCATGTCTCCAAAAATGAAGTAATAAATTCTTTTCTTACCTTCGGGTGGACTGAAGAAATCAAAGAATGATGGTACCTCTTCAGTCTTGCTCACCATTCTAATGGAACCTCGCTGCTTGTGCTTTTGTTTCTTACGAACCACGCGAATCGTCACGTTCTTACCCTTATTCCAATCAATTTTACAACCCTGAATCCAGAAAAATACAACTTGTAATTGAGCAGAAGTAATGAATGCCAAATACCAGTTACGCCACAAATACCTAAACAAGGCTCAAGTTAAGATATATGTATTTGAAACTTACTGAGCATTTAATGATCTCTGGACCTTCAAATTGGAACGGGTCTTGTGGATCGACTTCACATTTCATTTCGTACGTTTTGGTTAGCACTTGATTGGTGAAGTATTCATTATTGGAGAAATGGAAAAACAATTGGAATCCCTAAAATTAAGAGAAAAATTAAGAATTCATCACCGGGCTATCCTAATAATCTCGAATTAGGGTTTACTGCTGCAGACGTTAAATTAGAATTTACATACCATGGGTTTCGTAGTCATTTCAACTTTAATGTCAGTAAGATGCTTAAGAATAGGTACATCGTGTTCTTGTACCATATCAGAAAGCAAATCAACGTTCCTAAAGATGGTCAGCCAAAACTCGGGAATACCAGGCACAGCTTCCTTTCCTCTGTTGGTCCAAAGAAGAAAAACGTTTACATGGTTATCATCCTGAATTAACACGCTACTTATCCCTAAATGAGCATAGTATATTGTGTCTCCTGTACTTTAAGAGAAAAAAAAACTTACTCTTTTTGTTCATTCTCCAGCTTAAGTTTGTTGACAGAATCATTCAGCTCTTCGGTATCAGAGTCGGAACCTCCCAACGAGAAATCACACTCAGGGTCTGTAGGCTCGTATTTTCCCAAAACGATCTCTCTCCGCTGCAAGATCAGTAGAAGAACCAAATAAATAATGTGACAAATTGTTACACTAAAGTTGATACTTCAAAACACCAACTACCTTTATCCACCCTAATAACTTTACGGTATTACTTAATTATTCATACCTTTTCAAAGTGTTTCGTGTACATTGGTGCATATTTGACTTCTAGATCGTGCATCTCCCTAAAAAACTGAGATTCTATCTGAGTTGTCTCCATCTGTATCTTCTTCAATGCCTTTATCCGCCTTTGAACTTCTGGTGGCACATCCGGAACATCAAGATCAAGACCTAGGAGGGGTTTCTGATAATTGGTTGGGCCAGTGTGTTCTTCTTCCTCCTCTACTCCTTCGTCAACTTCCACATCCCCCTCTGCAGGTTGTGCCTTTTCGGGATCCGACATTTTAATCTGGTCTTCCTTTAACCACGAACTTATTACCTTTAACAAGAAAATAAAGAGTCAAGCCTTTAAGATTGAAGATAATATCTCTTTCTTGACACACTTCACAATCAACAATTTTCCCGGTCTACACACATCTACTATTGAAGGAAGGCATGCACCAAGTGTTGCAACACCATCACAGTATGCCACTGAGTCATTCAACCACGATTGAAATGATGGTGGGTGAGGATGAGGAGCACCACGTGTTTACACATCCACTACTACCAACGACATAAGTTACCACGATCCCCTCATTATCCCCTCCTCATTAAGAAAATGACAGCGTGCAACCCCAATCTTCCCCCCAATTCAAAACCTTAATATTACCCTACCTTCTACTCAATAATTCTTGTTTCTAATCACATTTAGATTGTCAATAATATTATGTAACGCTATGATTATCTCTTACCTTTTCTTCTCCTGCAAAGCTCAATTCCAGTCAGCGACACCGCACCTCACCCGCTAATTGCTATCACCTTTACAACGCAATACTCCCAATGACAAATTACAAACTTCCTCTTTAAAACCTCGAAAAAAAAATTAACTTCAAAAGTTTTTCCTTCTCGCTTTCATCACCAGAGGAATGGTGTGTGAGTAGAAGCGGTCCAAGTGAATAACTGTGTGTGAAAATGTGCCTTTTTGGACAAAGCAAGATCTCCTTGTTGAATGCCGTGTCTTTCTCTCTAATGCAATGTGTGTGTGCGTAAAAAAGTGGATTTTGGATGGAGGGGTGTTCTGCTCCTCGTCTCTTTTTTTTCTCACTCTGTCTCTCACCAAGTTTAAAATTCTAAAAGGTGTAATATAGCAGCAGCAAAGCAAGCAGCACAACAGCCTCTGAAAAGGAAGCAAGGTTTCATCAAGCAGCGGCGGAGAGCATGATGCATGCATGCCATAATGTAAGGTTTTTTCTCTTGAGTCTCCATGTAATCTACATTCTACAGACTCTGTAATTACATGATATACATATTTTTTTCTCTACTGTACTCCTCTTTCTCTCCTGTTTTATGGCTTATGGAGGAGACGACGATCACCATCACCACCACCACTCTGCCATTGCCACAATGAGGATGACTATATGGCAGTTGTGTGCGGCGTACAGTCGGTCGGGAGAATCGGCGAAACGAACGGAAAAAAATATGGCTATTTGTGGCATGTATAGCCAATCCAATCCAGACCAGATACCCTCCGCTTTGGTGTCGCTCGCCTGCCTGCTAGTAACAAAGAAAATTACATTATCATTCTCCTCGATCCTCTGTCTTCTCTGCTTCTCAATATTCATCCCTCTCTCTCTTCTCTCTCGTCCTTTTTATTAGCTCAGCTCAAAGCGTTTCTAGTTTTCTTTCTAGTTCGCGTTTTTTTACTTCGTTTTAATTCCATGTTTTGTGGGAACGTGAAACGCACACATGTCATCCACAGAGTTTGGGAGAGGATGATGATAATGATCTGCAAAATATAAAGCAGAGTGGGAACGTCCATAGAGATGATGAGGATTTGTGGAAGTTGGCTCTTTTGAATTGTATAATTGGAGGGATAATTAGTTTGGAATGAGGATTTCTCTCTCTGTGAGTAATTTCAGGATGAATAACCCCGTTTGGTGAGGTATATAAAAGGTAATATGCAATCGTCATGTTCTTTTCATTCTCTCTGCTTTTGATGGGAGATGAGAGTTGAATGTTGTAACAAAAAAAACATTTTTTCCCATATTACATAGCACTTTTGCAATTGCAATAATACGGTCATATAAAAGAGGGTCGTGTTTCTCAATAAAAAATGGAATTTATAATGATGTGCTTATTGTGAGACTATGCTCTCTCGGCGACTATCTTGCAACGCTGTGTACTGATGGAAAGTCATGGGGGTTTCTTGTGAGAAGCGTTACCGCTGCATGGCGCTTATATTATGGACAGCATATTTATGGCTTGTGCGGTGGTGGAGCTGG
>JAQIXW010005399.1:0-10441 GCA_034700685.1 Willowsia buskii | reverse complement strand
CATGAGGAAGTCACATAGTTTAGTATTTCTGAGAACAAAATTTTGTATTTTAAGCTTGAGTGATTTTACATCATGCAATGCCTCAAAATCTAACTAGAGATTATAATATAGGCACAAAATATAAAGTAATATTTGCCAACGTGATTTTTGAGCTCATTGAAGCAAAAACGACACTTCGTGAAACAAACCCACTTGGGTTTTGTGTGATGTACCCTGAAATTTTAAAATACAGATTCATCGGTTTTTGCTCTGTGGTGGCTATATATGCTATCATTTTGTAAAATTTGATAACTAAACACACTGCGATACTTTTATTCACAAAATATATCACATTTAGTTATAAAAACCGTCCAAATGGTCGTCATTTTTAATGAAAAATATCCAACTTTGGATATTTACGTAACTTGGCCAAAAACAGGTACAATCATACAACATTTTGCACAAAATGTAACCGTAAAAGTGTTACAGTGACGAAATGGGGCATATTATTGTCAACTTCGTTCATGAAAGTACTTAAAACGGGGTAAATATGCAAAAAATATAGGTGGTCTTAATCTATTTGGACGGCAAAATTTTGCCAATTTTTCGTTATTGGTCCATAGCTCCAAAACGAAAAAAGTTGGAAACCTGAAATTTTGCACAGTTGAAGCTAGAAAGTTGCTCTATATATTAGTATAAACAGATTTAAGATCAAGGTCTAATGGCTAGAGAAAATCGCTTAGATGTTCACATGAAGGGGGTGGTCTTAATCAACTTGGACGCACCTTATATGTAAATAGGTTTGTCAGTATTCTAGAAAATTGTGTTGTACATATTTCATGTTTTAAAGTCATTGCATTAATAAATAATAAAAGACCCAGTCTCGCACTGGGAAAGTATTTGTAAGTATGTCATTAATCAAGTAATCATGTCACTAAACATATTTACTGGTGACTTTGAAATAATAAGCAACTGCAGCATTTTCCACTAATGCAACATAAAATTAATCGAATGTCTGCAACGGAGCATCGTTTTTTGCACACCATGCACCAAACGGCAAAGGTCAATCATTTTGCTTAGCTTTTAGTTTTCCAATTCCAACAAATTTCGCACCTTTAATGCTATGGTCATCGACAAAAATATAACTATCACGCAGATATGATTTTACATGTATTGACTGTTGCACCGATATTTCGTTGGATAAATCATCGTTTGTGGCATATGGAACCGGCCGGTTCTAATGTCCTATGTACGTAATAGCAATAGTTAGAATTATAAGGATTTTTTGCTTGGTTAAAACAATATTTGTAGCAGAAATTGCCTTCAACCTCAAACCACCAGACATTAAAGGAGTGTCGAAACATGCTCAATGCTGAATGATGCGCGATCCTTTTTTAAACCATTGATTGCGCTGTATGCACTATGCGCTTTATATATTATTACGAATCACCACAGTATCTTCTGTCAAGGTGAACTATTTATAGATCTTTTCTATACACTTTTCCAGCATAAAATTCTAGGATCATCGTATATGCTGTAGACTGTAGACTCGATACCACTACCTCAACCTACAACTATGCAGTCAACCTTTAAAAAATTAACATTGTGACAAACTGCATTAGACAAAACATGGTTATACCAGATCCCCCTTACTTTCCATACTACAAGATTTTAGACGAGAAGATAGATTTTCAAAATTGGTGGAATCAGTATGCCCTTCATCACACAGATTACTTGCACAAAACCGCAACTTCAAGTGAACTAGCATTGCTTCCTTATTTACTGGAGGCAGCACCACGACGCTGGTACTCCAGATTTGTAATAAACATTTACACACCTCTGGAGCGAGCCACTGCAAAACTGTTTCTCCGTTTATCTTTGGATTATGAGTCTATCATTTTGGGGTCTGCATTTGGAATGTTTCTCATCTTCAGACATCTTTTGGATTATCATTTGAGCAAACCTACGCAATTCAGACCAGGAGAATGTGTCTGCTGTGGAAGAAATACTCACTTTTATTTAGGATGGGACAAAACTCATGTAAATCCGGAAAAATTCTTTGCTTATGACAGGAAAATTTTCTACAGAAAATTAATCAGGGGGCTACCGGAAGCTTTACTTTTTGGTTTGACAGGAGCGTTCTTAAGCCATATTTTTTTCTCGGAAACTTTCTTTTGCGTGCAAAGACACTTTCCTTTGTTCGTTGGAGCTATCGGCTTAACCTATGAGATAATTCTCAACAAAAAAGATTACGCCAAACTGGATATTCATTATAATTGCTACAGGCATCCAGAACTCTATGGATTGGCACTTCTCATGTTATACAACGCTTGCCGGTGTTTTAGAAATTATTCAGCCAACTACCCCTTCCGACGAGTTCTTATTGGATGAAAATGCTGCACTTTGAATGAAATTAAATAAAATTCTCATAAAGTGGAATATCAAGTATTTGAATGAATATATTATAGAGTAACAACTCAAAAGCTATATTACAAAATACCCAATTTAATGAAGAGTTTACTGATTTTGGCGAGTATTACTTAATGAAATAAAGCGGCTTTTGTTTCTAAATAAAATGATAAATGGAGGCAAGCAAGCATGACGCGAGTAAAATGTTTGTCATTTGTGTGTAGAAAATAGCCATGTGGAATTGGTGAACAAAGAATTCTAAATTCATTCGTTGTTTTCAGCGACTCCAACATTCTATATTCTTTGTATTGTCATTTCATGCTTATCAGCATGCATAAAGCACTAATGTACTGTAAATACTTCTATATGCTTAAATTCCAAATCTAATCAACGCCTTATATATATAACTCTGTTTGCCAACAAACAGTCAACAGAAACATGGCTGCAAAGAGTGTAAACCAAAGTGTAGCCTCGAACAGAAATCATCAGTGATTGAAAACCATGCTTTCAAACTGTTTCGAACAATGTGACGCTGCACTACATGCCATAACAAAAACTTTTAAAATATTGAGCTGAGTATAAAATTCGGTATAAGAAGGATTGTATATAGGGTGTAATAGCAATGGATAAAATGAAACTGCAATCAGACAAAAAATACTAGTCGTTAGCATACAAAATTATTCAATTGATTTAATACGTGCACCGGTTCAACACAAAATACAATTTGGGATTGAGAATATTGAGATAATCAAATGTGGTGATCAACTGAAGATCATAAAACAGTAATTTGGACCATCAGAAAAAGGAAATGAGCGTCATGAGAGACACCAATGCAATTATGGTATCCATCGCTCAAATATTTTTCATGATTGCTCTGCTCATCTTCCAAACTTTGCGGATTGCAACAACTGTACTACATTTTGTCCATTTGTAATATGAAGCTCAGCTCAACTCTCGCAAATAATAATTAGAGTAAATATTCAGTAAGAGTTTACGATCTGCAATGCAATATATTACTCTGCTTCTCATTAAACAAGAACATAAAGCATTGTCACTTAAAACGCGTTTCCTCCTATACAAGCCACATCAAACAAAATGTTATCAGATTTTTGCACATCCCTCCTCACTCACAGCCTCCTGTCCCCTCACATCGCAAAAGTATATACACACATCATTCTGTAAAAACTGAATAGAACCAGCTAGAACTTTTTTTAATATTCATCAAACAGCCAATCATCATCTCCAATTAAATGGCATATTATACGCTTTATACCTACACACATACCTAGCTTAATCATCAACATTTTCATAATACTTTTTGTCTTGTTGCTGCGAGGAGCATGGATCAGGGCTTCTTTGCAACGAACGCTCAACGGCTCAACATTACACTTTTGCTAGTGCTTTGACAATATACGGCTTTTTCATATTAAATGTACATGCTCTCAGTTTCAACTATCGGCACGTAGCAAACATTATTATACAGCGCTCGGCTACGTGCGCTCTTCTTTTCGTAATATTCTACGTGTGCTTACGACCCCCAAGCAAGACACAATGCATTTCATATGAGAAAATAGCAACAAAGCCAAAGCCATTTTTCAAGTAGAAACAAGCAGAATATTCTCTGCGCACAATCAGCAACAGCCAAAATAAAAAAAAACTCACAAGGAAAGCAACACAAACATCAATACAGCTGAAGATCATAACAAACAACATCAGAGAAGAGTATATAGATATGCATTCAGTTTTTTAATATGCGTATACATATACACGTAATATGCACTAAAAAACTCGGCTATACATCTCTAACCCTTTATCACCTCAACATATACTTATGCTCCATGCAATATGCAATGCTTGGGTATAAGAGGAGAGGAGCCGATAATGATCATCGCATCGCACAACAATCCGGGCCAAGTTTTGTTCTTTTTTCTCACCTCTTTTCTATATACACCCTTGCCGTGTGTATAAAACTGTGTGCTCGTCGTCAACTGCTACTGCTGTTGAGCTGCTCTCCCGTGTCACAATTAACTATTTCAATATTTTTCATCTTATCTACGCACAAGGTAAGGTGTAAACTTTAACCTTCATGTTGTCCATTGTGCATTTTACAGGGGTGACCTAGTTTTCATAGTTGTTATTAAATGCAAATATTGATTTTCTCTCGTTGAGTCCTCAATTTCGGCTAGAAACAGAAGGAAAAAGGGAAAGAAGTACATCAGTAGATACATTTTTCTTTTGCATGTACATATGCGCTGCGGTCGGCTTTATATATTATGGCGATGGGCAAGAAACAGTGAAAAGTCTGTCGTCTAGATAGATTTTGATGAGCAAGTGGAAATGAAAGGATGAGCCAAAATATTGTTGTTATGCATTTTTGCTGGAGAACAAGTTGTTTGATTGATAATGACATGGCAGACGACGACAGTAACAACAAACACCACGCATGAAGTATAGAGAAAAAAAGGTCATCGCAGACAACTCTTCCGACTTATCGAGACAACTTGTGTTACATCAATAAAAAGACACGGCTCATACTTCATCTTGTCTCCAACTGCCTAACCGTTTTTCTTTTTCCGATGCCGAGAGGAAACTGTGAGGGAGCTCCCATCTCTGGCATTAGCATTTGGCTGTTCTACTGAATGACAAAGAATTGTTGGTTTGCACAAAGTACCGATTCGTAAAATATTTTGCAAAGGTATGTCAGTGTCAGTACGTGTGTGTAGTGTTGCAAGTTAATTTCATTTTCATCATCTCAAATCATTTAATTTGTGGGCCGCATTTCTCATAGGACTGCAGTCGCAACAGTGCATTTTGTCTAAAAAGGACTTGTCAATAAAATAGTTAGAAAGCATTTCAGCATGCATTTTGTTTGCAAAGGTTTATGACTTTATAGCTTGACCTTATGACCTGACATGATACATGTCTGCTGAACTTTTGTTACAAAGCATCACTTCTAGACTTTTCGAGCATTTTCAAATAAAGTCTTTCTGAAAATCACAAAATTCTTTATCCTGATCTAGTTGTGACTGTAGATTTAGAATTGGAAAGTAGTAAAAGTTTAGATAGGAGAAAGCAGTTTTTTCATAGTTATTCTGAATTACATATTAGGGAAAAACTTGGAAATAAAATTATTATTTTGTGATTGTTCTTCTTTCAGCGCTCTAAAGTTTCCAGTGAAAATATCCAAGACATGACACAAAATGAATCATATGCTGAATGTCAAGATTTCAATAATGTGCTCTTCCCACCTGACAATGATCCAGACAAGGAAGATTTTTACATGACACGTACTGAAGCAGAACAAATTACCGAGGCTTTCAAAGATGAAGAATTCCGCAAACTATTCGTTGAATATGTGGACGAGATGCAGGTAAGCAAAGCACAATACAGTTTTGATGATCACGCATAATATTTTCATCTTTGGCAACTTTCATGGTACGACTGTTATTTTTACTTTCTTCAAAGGACCCGGAAACACAAGCAACTTACCAACGGGAAATGCGTCAACTGGAATTGGAACGCGGAAACATAGTCCATTTCATTAATCCTGTTCCAGGCTACGTCCTAAAATCCAGTGTAAACGGAGAAAAGAAAGGTTTCATAAACATTTGCTCAAATCCTCTGATACGGAAGGCATCATTTCAATCTGCCATTTCCGAAAACAATGAGTAAGTTTTCAAAAATCATATAATTAGCTGATATGTCTTCACAGTACAATACTTATTCCAACAATATTTGAATCTAATCACAGAAAGGGGAGCATGTGGTCGATACCATACGCCCAAAGCCCTCCACGCGAAGACGTGGATAAATCTGGCTCAATATGTCTCGTTTACGATGTTATCTTTCACCCGGAAACCTTGTTGTCGGCCAGGAAAGACAAGGCACTTCGTGAGAAACTGGAAAGTACTGCCATTGAATCAGTAGAAAAAAGTTTTAGTGTTTCTCTCGATAAAAATAACGTTAAAAAGCCTAAGCTCAGGTAAAAATGACAGAAAATGGATTAGACCATTTACTTTCTCCACTTTGCTCAGCAGGTTATTGCATGTGATGTTATTTTTACCACAGATATAAAGGATTAGCTAAGGCTACGGCAATCAAATACAAAGTAGGAGACAACCTTCCATCTGTGATTGACCCAGTTGCGGCGAAAAATGAGCTTCCGCCTCAACGCCCGTCCCCTCTGAAACGCGAGCAAAAGAATACTGCCACTACCGAGGCTCTAAAAGATTGTAACGGTGCTACTCCACGAAAGGTGTCATCCCCGATACCCGTGGAAAAATTCAAGAAAACTCGGGGCTCCTCTTCGGGAACGAAAGAGAAGCCTCAGTTGTCACGTAGCTTGAGTGATGGCAATGAAGGGGATGATGATGAGTCCTGGACGGAGCCACGGTACTCCATAAAATACCGATCCCACGTGGATATGCAAGACTTTAGCTTGGACAATCGGAAAATTGGAAAAACCCACCCAGACGAATTGATTCTCATTGTTGATCTCCCCCTCCTCCGTGACTCTTCCACTCTGAATGCTGATGTTATAGAGGGAGGATTTTATTTCGAGCTGAAGTCCGAACTTCGTGCTAGATATAAACTGAAACTAAAGTTGCCTTACCAAGTCCACAGTGATTCAGCGAAAGCAACCTTTGATAAAGATAAGAGGAAGCTCACCGTGTCTATGAAAACTGTTCCGAGGAAAACTGAGAAACCGACGAAAGTATTATCCGCAAGCCAAGATGGTCAAGAGGGATTTTATCTGAGGAGTAGTGAAGCTTCTGCTGCGTACAAGTCTGATGATGGGAATATTTTTGATACGGATGATAATGATGATGGGATTCAAGATAGATGTATGGGAGGAGCTGGTGGTGGTGATGCAGGATCTCTCCCCAATCTGGAAAAGCCGATCGAGGTGATATCTACTTGGTCCAATGATGCTTCAATCAAGGGTATCCTAAAACGCAGTGGAAGGGTGCGTAGTCTCTCTGAGAGTTTTGTGGATAAAATGGCAATATTGCGAACTGGAAAGGTAATAAAAATACCCGAAAAAAACAAAGCAAATGCTATGCAAAAAGACATAAAATTCAGCATTAACTTTTCTTTGTTCAACAATTATTTGTTTCAGGATGACTCGATATCCCTCGAAAGTTTGAATGAAGAACTGGAAAGTGACGAGGTCCTCAGTACTTCTCCAACTCATGAAAAAAGTGTTCGTTTCAATGATTCCGTGCAGCGTCAGCTCTACCGCAGCAATTCTTCAATTCTCGGCCAGAAGAAGAAGAATCAGAGAAAAAATAAAAACAAGAGGAAAGCCAGGGAAAGGGCGAACAGTGAAGGTTCCGTATCTTCTCTGGATGTCGACGCAGATGATGAGGATCATGGCTACACAAGTTCGTCAAGCATTGTAGGACACCCTCTTGGAAACGCTTCTAGTCTGCATAAAAAACGGGAAATTGCTGTTGAGCATGAATCCCCGCTTTCTTCTTCTGTTGACTGATACTACTACTACTATTTGCATTGTCTTCGTCTATTATAATGATAGATTTTTAGATTAGCCCCAAAAAAGCTATAAAAACATGTTATTCTCATTTATTTATAATATTTACAAAAATCATATTCTTATCGAGAATCCGTTCAAAAAGCCAATTTCCACAGTTCTCTAGCTGATACGGCTATTTTAAAAGCAATTTACAAATTAGTCGACTGGGCAAACTTTCGTCTATATGATACAAATATAAAATAATAATATGTATTTCGTTATTTAACTTTAATGTTTGGTTGGTCCAATAAAACCAACGTAGAAAAAAATGCTAACAGCATTTGGCAGCATGATAAAATGGATAACTAATTTCCTCATAGTACCTTCTTTAGAAATAGTATTTTAGTTTACAAAATGAATGTAAAGTAGAGCCTTTGGAGAAAGGAAAAAGATAGTGTTTTACTTTTAAAAAGTATAAAATGTTTGAAGGAAAAGCATAAACAGGTTATATGCATGTCATCTTAGTTCTGTATATAGTTTTAATATCGTACATTGTGTACGCAAACTTAAACGGTGAAATGGTGCATACTTAAAGAATGTGTCGTTAAAAAAGATTAATGAAAAGATAAAAAGGTAAGACTAATGGCTAATTGTAATTGTATGTACCTTATGTATGCTATAGGATGGTAAAAGAAAGAGAAACTTGCATGGTTGCATGTACAATTTTTAGATGATATTATTAGTCGTAGTCGTAGAGCGTATGATTGATTTGTTTGTACGGAAGCAAAGACTCGTAGAGATCCAAGACGTCACGTAAAACGTGAGCCATTTTTTTCTCTCCAAAAATATAGGCATTAGAAATGCAGAGGAAAGTGAAAAGCATTAAGCATAAAATTATGGAGTATGATAAACTGCTTCTTTTACTCCGACTTGATTTATTGTGATAAAGATATGTTAAGATGCGGTCTCCCCACTAAAACTGGTTTTAATAAGACACTTGATGTAAGATAAAAGGCAGAATGAGAAATTCATTTCAATTGGCTTTTTTAACTGACTACAAACTAGGATTAGAAAAACTACAAATAATATTGAGAAGTTTTATATTTATATTTAAATGTACCTTTTCCCTCTACCATCTACAGTAATTTTATTTCGTGTATTATAAACCACTACTATTTGTTCATGAGTGCAGACTTCCTCTTTTGTCATTAGCCGAAGATAACTGTAGAACGTATTTAAACGCTGCAATAATTAGTGCTAGAAAAACTGTATGTTTGTCATTTCGATCCGATATTATCTAACTATCTACCTATTATGTATTAAGTTAGTTAAAGATGCTTCGCAATAATTTAACCATTAATTATATACAGTAAAGCAACGAAACATAATTATTTGTTCAACATTTTAGTTGACGCAAATTATTTGAGCTACTGTAATTATTTACTAATACCTACGCCAAAAACCACCGCCGTCACATCACGTCTCTTTCACTTTCATTTGATCTAGCATAATTCATGCAATGTTAATGATAATATTGTGTACGAGTGTACATTTAAATTTACTACTAATGTCTAATGATAAGTAGTATTCCGGTGATAAAAACCCTAAGCCTCGTTGCTCCAGTCTTGTAAGGTTTTACAATAATCGCAAAAAATAGCCCGATAAAAATATCGTACAATGATTGTAAATATAAATACATCACACAATAAAAGTATTTAAAAACGACAAAAATGGCTACTGCATTTGTAAATTACATATTTTACTCATCAACAGTTGCATAATCTTAATTCAATTCATCTCGAAGCGTTTTCGCGTTTCATCCCTTTCGTTTCAATCCCATTCATCGATTCATCATTCTTTCCCATCAGAGTAAATGTGAAAGCTGCAAACAAAGAGAAACTTGCCAATTTTCACCTTTCACATTCATCCTTTTTACATTTATAAACCCTCTTTCTGTTGATCTGACACACAGAGTGAAAGCATACATTTCTCTGATCTGAGCAACAAGAGAAAGAAAGTCCTATTTTCTCGCATTTTCTATCCGTCTTTCTCTTTTCTATTCGCCGTCCACATTTCTCTGACTGCCTAGCAGCTCGACAATCTTCCTTCACAACACATGTGTTCCGTTTCGCTGATACCTATACCACGATTATGAATGAATACGACTGGATCCGAAAGTGTTGCGCACACAGGTACACAGGTATGCTCTGATGTCTTGTTGATGTGGCTCTGGTGTACTAATAATGTTTTGTAGAGGAGCAGCAGCAGCCTAATTTGTTTTTCATATTTATGATTCATATGACACTCTACCAACAACCGACACAGGATTTCTGGTCCAAAAAATTTCCTTTTTTTTAATAAGTTGTATATTTGCAATAGAAATTTATGCTCATTCATTCCTCTGATCCAAGAATAGTTCTGAAGAACAGCTAACAGCTCTACAAGCTGCAAAATTAGTTGTAAATCATAGTCATATTATTTTACACAAAGTTTCTTTCGTGTTTTTGCAAACTTTATCGTTTAAAAAACAAAACATTGCGGAGCCAAGAGATGTGAAATGTGCAGCAGTGAACCTGTGAC
>JAQIXW010005398.1:0-10442 GCA_034700685.1 Willowsia buskii | reverse complement strand
GCTGCAGAATTTCCTTAAGTTGGGGTACAGCAGATACGACTGGGCTGTTGACTTCGATCCGGATTCGGAGGTGCACAGGGTGCAGATCACCTTGTCATCTCTTTCCTGCAGTTTGGAAATTTAAAAAAAAATTAAATTGTTCTTGATTTAAAAAAAATCAAACAGGAATTAATTTCATTGCAGAAAAATGAATGATTTACATAGGCGGGGTGAGCCTGAGAGATCCCAGAGTTCAACAGCTGGCTAGTTTTCTTGGCATCCGTGGTCCTGACAGGGTCGGGGTACAGAACGGTCGGATTGTAGTTCAGGTCCTGTAGATCCTCACTCTTTACTCCACCAACAAAATGGGCACTGCAAATGAAGGAATCAGAGGTAGGTTGCCATTTCACTCCGTTGCTGCAATAAACAATTAATATTTTTTTAATCCCAGTCACCAGTTGACTGTTTTTCGTCCATTTCATTGTGTTAATTATTTATTATCTAGGAAACCAAGCTTACCCTTTGCTCCCTTCCCTGCTTATCATCACAAAGTAAATCCACTTCTCCCGCTCCAACTCGGAATCCGGAAAGGGATAAAATTTCACAGCCTTCCCTCCTCCTCTTTCGGACGACTGGGACGTGCTCGAACATCTATCCACACAGCAGACTTGGTAACCTTCAGGAACTGGCACTTGGTCCTCAGTTGACAATCTCCCCACATCCGGTTTGATTTCAATTGTTTCCTCCATACACTCCATTCTCTCTTAAAAATCATGTATTACCACTTTTCTAAACCTCCAAAAAATACAAATATTTAATTGATGTAATAATTACAACCAATCAAATGTTTTTAAAAGAGAATCAAAAGAAATATTTGAGCCGGTTCTTAGTAAAGTTCTCACACAGAATGGATGAAAACTATCTGTTCGTCTTATGCACTCCAAAAGTTATGCGGCGAAACTAGATGCAAACAAAATAATATGGGAATATTGCATAAATTTGCCTCTTCACAATATCAAGTTTTCACTCTTAGAGCCTCATTAAGTAATGGCTTGCGGCCGCATTTATTTAAAATCTTTTCACTCCTTTATCAGCTGCTAAGCTCACAAAGGATTTTTATAGCGTCACTTTCTTTACAAATCTCCATAAGCTATTAACGATATAAGCAAAGTAAATGACGAATTTGTGACACCAATTTAAATACCATGGCAATAAAAGAAGAAAATATATATTTCAAATTTGAGAGCAAATTTTCTAAGGCGAAGTCTGTGTATGATTGCGCGGGCATGGGAACTCTTATGTTTTTGTGCATCTTACGATTAGTCAATTAGTTGAAACAATTAAAAGTTTAGCATCAGTTTTCAAGATATTCTTAAGCATAAGCATACCAAACACTACAAATCTTATGCTTGTTACGCATCCATGTACTTAGAAAACAAAATCATATGAATTTCAAATACCCTTTCGTGCTATGTAAAATAAAAGCCCATACGCTTACACATCCCAAGGCCAAGGCCAGTGGTGAATTTATATGAAACCTGTTAGCATATACACATGTTATACACACGCGTATTCTGAGAACATTTTTCATTTTTGAGAATGCGAGATAAAATACATGTCATCTGTTCAATGGTATCCTTGTATGTATACATAATCTTAGATTATCAGTCTGTTATGGTCCGATATATTTTAGACCGGTATTGCAATATTGAAAGATAATATTTGCTAAAGTACACTGAAAACTTACAATTAGCTTAACAACCGAAGCACAATTACTGTGAAATATCAAGGACTTAAAGATTTGAAATATTGTGAATTATTATTATTGTTATTATTGTCAATCAGTCAGTCAATAAGTGTCTTTTTAAATGTTATAGTCAAAAATTTAGTTCGTTGTGTTCACTTGTGACTTGTGAAATATTAGTTGAAATGAAGCCCTTAAAACTCACTACCGGAAAGGAAGAGCACAAGTGCAAAATTTGCTTCAAGTCATTCACTCGAAGACCAGCTCTTAAATCCCATTTTCTAAATTTTCACGACAAGCAAAACAAACCATTTAAGTGTAACATTTGTGATAAAACATTTTCAATAAAATCCCACTATAATTTACACGTTGAAATTCACTCAGGAAAAAGACCTTACAAGTGCACTCTATGTCCTAAAGATTATAATAATCCTAGCGTTCTCAAATTCCACATGCGTGCTGTTCACTGGAATGAGAAAAATTTTAAATGTGAAACATGTGGCAAATCATTCTACAACGGAGCCAATTTATATTCTCATAAGATGAGTCACGTAAAAGAAGCAAAACACAAGTGTCAAATCTGTTTAAAATCGTTTGTTCGTCCCGAAGGTCTTCGACAGCATTTGAAAATTCACTCTTCAAATCTCGCCCAAAGACGAAAATACGAATGCGTATTTTGTGAAAAGGCCTATACAAATCCTGCTGCTCTTTCAAATCATCTTCTTCTGCACATTAAGGAGCTTCCGTTTGAATGCGGCTTGTGTTCGAGAAGCTTCCGGTCAACAAGACAGTTGGAATTCCATATGGTTACCCATACCAGGGAGAAAGCTTACAAATGCCACATCTGCCCAAAAAGTTATCCGTATCCTAAAGGACTTCAGAGGCATTTGATCTCCCATTCTGGAATGAAACCTCATGGCTGTGTATTCTGCTCGAAAAGGTACGGCTCGAGAAGCGAGCTCTGGGGACATATTCGAGCGCATATTCGAGAAAAGCCGAAATTTTGTTTTTTGTGCAAAAACGAATTCAGTTGCTATGGAATACCTAAAACTCATTTGGGGAGCGAAAATTGTAAAGCTGTTCGTTAGAGATTTGTAATTGAATCTATTCATATCCACAATTTATCTTTGTTTGCACAACAGACGCTTAATAATATATAATTATAATATGCGTGTTAATAAAATATATTTATAAATGTCATATCATATTTGTATTTTATATACCGTCGTTCATTATTCACGATAACGGGCCAATCGGAACATTGCTGAGGCTATATTTTAATAAGTGGTATAAATGCTTTTAAAAACAATTTATTTGCAAATATATTACTGTTCGTTATGCTAATTTGATTGTTAAAAAATCTCATTCAATTCGCCATTTGACATATATTTCAAAGCAAGGGAGAAGCTTTTTCAGAGAACTGTTATCTTATCGGCCGAATTATTTTTTCATTACATACTTGGTGTATTATTTGATTTAAGTATAATTATTTGACTTGGCCGTTTACAATTTATCATATATGACGCATGGGAAATAAGTATGTATGAATTCTTATTATCTGGACTATATTCCATAATTCAATGTGTCATACAATCAGTTATTTACTCAATGCCAAAATATTTGGCTTGGCGGTTGACAACTTATCTTTATAAACTGAACTAATCGTAAGCAATACAAACAAGTGATAAGTGATTTCATGATAGTCTTTTGACGAGTCGTTGTCATTTTCGCAGCCATTTCCCCCTCTCACTCACGCAAGCTTACCGTACAGTGGACAGTATTCATGCTTGTTTAGTAATATATCGCATTACAAAATATAATATAATAAATATGTAATTTCATACCAAAACTATATCAAACTTAATCACATGATGACACTTTTTTATTACTGAAAATTATCACATCATCAATATTTGTATGAAAACTAATTTTAAATTGCTAACTTTATTCAAAAGCGTCCAAAGTGCATGGCTCCCTAAACATGTTTTCATATTGATGAATCATACGGGTTCCAACTAAAAATTGCACAAAATATTATTTAAAGTGCTTAGACTCAATTTGCAAAATTTAATTTTCTTTTTGGCTCAGTACTCACCTTCCTTCACCCCAAGAATAACTGGACAACCACCATGCTTTGCCCTAGCATCCATGTCACCATTTAGCTTCGTATTGTACCACAGAATAGCAGAGCCTTTCACAGGCTTTGCAAATACTCCCGCCAAAGGGAAACCAGTATACCCACCCATTTTTGTATCTGCCAACTTTAAAACAGGAAAGTAATAACTTGCCACTTTAAAACGCCATAAAATATTTTCAATAATTCATAACCCAAATTTTCAAGGTCACTTACAAACATTAAAATTGTTGCCAGTCTATCGCCTTCATTTTTATGATCAATTTTGGAATTTTGAAGCTAAACAAATTTTTTAACACATTAAATCAAATATTTAAAAAATATTTTTATAATTTCAGATATTATTTGAATTCCTACCGAATCAAAATGAAATTCATAATGACCTCCAAGCGACCCATACAAAACATATTGGGTGGGCGCACTGGCCCACTTCTTCAAAAGTTTTAATCCTGTCAATTTCTCAAATCTTCTTGTTAACGTGACCATCTTTGGGATAAGTTTTGTTCCATCGCTGTCTCCAATCCAGCCTGTGACTGAGGTTCTCATTTGCTTTTGTATTGTGACTTTACTACCACCCTCAGTACTGTGCTCAGAGATATACATTCTGTTTCTGACATGCTTTTTAATAAAGTCAATAGTCCGGTCACCGACAAAATCATAAAACTGGTAGATTAACGGATGTCCAGATAAGACCTCAGTTTTTACAGGATTTATGGAGAAGTAGGGGTCCCAGTTGAACTGGTAGAAGCAGCGCAGTTTACTTTGGTAAGCTAAAGACTTTAAAATATTTCAAATATTTGATTTCTAAAATAAATATTTATTTAGAATTGCTTATATTTTAAATGGATACCTTTCCAAATTCACCGCGACAAGTTGCATAATTTTCAGGAAAATCGAATCCCCCAAATACATCTTGAGTTCTGTTGTGTAATAGCTTATGAAGATCTTCAATATTATCAACTTTCACTGAAGTTTGTAAATTCGACCAAGCACTTTTAAGAGATTTCGTTTCCTCCAATAAGTGAGCCTTCTTAAAAGTAGGCATTTCATCAAATAAAGTAGAAGCGGAGATAAGCCATTGATAAGCCAGCGTCTCAGCTTCTAGTTCAATCGCTTTATTTGCAAGTGCGAGACAATCTTCAAAATACAAGTGGGCTTTTGTATCTACGCCATTAAAGATCCCAAGACGAGTCTAAAATTTAAAAAATAAGATATTTAGCTAAAAATACTTTATTTAGTTTTAATAAAATATTTGCGGATACCTCATTTGTGGCGTTGAAACCATAGACATAATGGATTCTCAGTATGCCCATTAACGCATCTTCTAAATCTTGCTGAATTGGCAGAGTTAGGTCGACCGCTGTAAAAATATCTTTTATGGTAGCCTCAATATCAGGATTTGAAATTTTGCACGAGTTTACAGCGTGCTTCGATAAAATCACAACATTTCTTCGGATCATTCTTAAAGCAAGATTTGGATTTTCTGTGGCAATTGTGGCACGACCAATTCCTCGTGTTCCGTTGACAGCTTGAGTGTCTTGGTTAAATTCGTTGAGATATTTGTGGAGGTAGAAATAGCAGGAATCATATTTGATTGAGGTGGATAAATTGCTTAGAATAGATGTAGCTAGAGCAGTTAAATGCTCTTCGGCCAATGCAAGTCGCTTTGTTGCTCGAGGATCCAAACTGTAATGACGACGGTCGGATGGGTCGTTTGAATGCACAATTGAAACGGAAATGCTGGAAAATATTGCTAAAATCAGTGTAATATCAAGTTGGTTGACGCTAGGAAACATTCTAAAAACCAGAAAAATAATGACCAAATATATTTTTTGATTTTCTTAACTGAAAGCGTTTTATTTGTATTTATTCATTTTCTCTAATGAATTGTAAGAGGATCAATTTGTAAAGCAGTATAAAATAGTTACAATATTTAGTACGCGTGTGTAAAAAGTAATAATAATAAAATTTTAATATCATTCTTTCGTCATTATCCTTAGTCATTTGTTAAGTTGGACAACTGATTATTAGTTTATAGCTTAAGTTGTGCAATTATATGGCTTATGTTTTTGTCAAATGACCTTCTACTCAAATACAATCATTGGTAGAAAAATAGTAAAATTGGGAAATTGGATTTTTATAAGAACATAAATACGACTAATAATAATAATATTTTTGCATAGTTTTTTTTGTTTATTTAAAAGTATTACATCACTTTCTATTCTCTTAGGATCTGCACCGAATTTTACGAGTGTCTCCAAAATCTCCAGTTTCTGGAGTCCAATAATCGCTGACGCGAGAAGTGTGGTGCCCTCACAGTCTGAAATGTTGAAGTCTTTGGTGACATGAGGTGCAATTAGTTCCACAGTTTCAACTTTAATCTCCTTCCATTCAAAACGACACTGCAGCTGAATATTTCCTTTCTTGTGGCGCATCAGAAAAACGTCTCCACATCCATTCTCGATCAGGAGTTCAGTGAGTCGGTGAAAGTCTTCTGGAGAAAAATGTATTGCTGCTTGATGGACTAATGTGTACCCATCTTCATCAACTGCTCTTGCGTCGGCGCCTTTCTCCAGGAGAAATTCCAACAATCTCAAATGCACCTTAGACATCAGCATGGGAGTTCGATTATTCAAAGGATCTCTTTCTTCAAGGAAAACCGACTTAATTTCAACCAAACGGCCAACAATCTTCATTCTCTCGTTGACCACTTCCTCCGAGTCATCGAAACTGGTAATTGTGCAGCAGTGGAAGAGTCCCTTCATTCCGAACACGATCTCCTCATATTTCTTCGAAAAAACAGGAAGCAGGACAAGTCTCCCCGCTCGCAAACAACGTGGAGAGGTGTATACTCCCAACCTCCAAAACACCTCCACATTTCTTAACGCTTTCGCAACCACTCAATTCCTTCCATACGTTACGGACTGTACATTCTTTTAAAAAATGTTTGTCTTATTATTAGCTATTTTAATAAATTCGGAAATTACAATCAAACGACTATACCTGGAGTATTCACCCGAATCCCAGCGTCCAATTTGCCAACTTCAAGAACTTCAAAAAATAGAATTTTATTCAAAGCAGTCTGAAGTGAAAGCGAGGACTCGTTTTCGTCCATTTTCTGAATTGAAGTTGCCAACCAGTCGGCCAAAATGAACTCTGCGTAAGTTCTATGGAGAAAGCTGATACTTTCACTACCATTTGAACTTTCTCCCACAAAAGTAAGTAGTCCCACACTGTTGATATCCTCACGCATATTTGAACGAGAAGGTCCATTTTCAAAAAGACTTTCAAAATGTTCCAAGGAAGCGGAAGGCAACAGAAGTTCCAAAGCTGCCATTTGGTGCACAAGCAAAACCTCCATTCGTCTGGCGTCATCTTCAATCTTTTGATATCGTAATTCTAGCAGTTCCTCGTACATCTCATGAATCGAATTTATTCTTAAGGAAATGTCACAGGTGCTTCCAGATCCAGACTGTTTTGCATTCCTCTTTGCACTTTTGTGATAAATCTCTGCCAGCATGGAACACTGCAGTGGAACGCCGGTGATGTCGTTCTCTTTGGATGAAAACTTTGACCTCACCTCAACCACAAGAAAGCTTGCAAATTTCTCAAGATTGGGGTAACTGGGGACGCGGAATTCTTTGTTTGTTGTTTGTCTGAAGACGTTGATTTGGTCGGACTCGCTGAATGGAAGAATGTTGAAGGAGGGGGTGCCCAGGGCACGCTCCAGTTCCACTTGTCGGTGGACTCGTGTCGTCGCGTAGATTTGGACTCCTTTCAAATTGGTTGCGAAAGACTTGAGATGAGTCGTAGCATGATGCAATTGGGCAGTTGGAATTTCATCAAAACCGTCCAGAAATAGTTCCAGTTTTTGGGGATCGGTCATGTAAACTTGGGTGAGAATCTCCCTTCCAACTTCATTTTCAGAGACTTGATCTACTATGTCTTTCCAGGTGCTTTCAGTGCAGTTTTGTTCTGACATGGAAATATCGTGTTTCATTCCAAATATTTCTGCAAAATTTGCAAAGATGATATATTTTTCAGGGTTCTGTGATCTTCGCCGTTGACAGAGATTTGTGAGCAGTAGAGTTTTTCCCATTCCAGGATTGTCTGCGATGCAGATTGGATATTGGCCATTGTTGTCGTCTAAATGATTGGGGAAATCAGCTTCAGGAATGTTTTCAGGATCGCGGTGTAAATGAGCCTGGATTTGACGAAGGTTTCCATGTGTTCTAACCCAATAAAAATGCTTATCTTTGTAATTGATAAGGTGAACAGAATTGAGTTTTGCCTTCTCACAAATATCCTCAAAATGATCAGTGGAGTCGAGGGAAATGAATCGGGCATTGAGGTCTTCAGCTTGTCGATAAGATTTGTCAACTCTGTGCTTCCCAGAGAATTCTGCCAACTTGATAAAAGGCTGATGTTCTGGACGACAAAAATGTCAGGACATTCTGCTTGGAACATTTTTGGATGGATTTTCCGTCTCGTGGAGAGAGTTCTGGAAATGTAGACTTTCGGTAGCTCAGGCAAGATTTCACGGGTCAAAAGTATTTTGCCGGGATTAAGCATTTTCAGCATAAAATACCCTTTAAAAGATGTCAATACGCTTTGCTGTTGAGTTTCGTTCAATTAACGGAGGACCGACTTGAGAGTACTTGTTGATCCTAAGAACTCCATTCTAATGTCCAACTGCAAATCTTGTTTCAGCTTTTTCTTCAAGACCGATGGTGATTGTAAGTGAAGGGCGAGAGTGAACCAGTTTTCGAAAAAAACGACTTTCCCCAAGTCACTACACATTGTGCTCACAATCTTACCGAACGAGCAATCTTAAAAAAGTAATAAAATTGCGTTATCATTATTTTTGCATTCAGTAATGCTGTTGATTATAAACTTACTTTTATCGCCAACAAGCAGTTTATTCATTTTTAATGGTTACTTTAAAATCTTTTTGTCTTTACTACAATCTTAATTGTTTAAGAATCCAAAATAAAATATGTGGTAAATATTTTGTAATGCAATATATTACTAAACCAGCAGGAATACGGTCGACTGCACGATAAGCTTGCGTGAGTGAGAGGGGAAATGGCTGCGAAAATGACAACGACTCGTCAAATGACTATCATGAAATCACTTATCACTTGTCTGTACTACTTACGATTAGTTCAGTTTATAAAGATAAGTTGGCAACCGCCAAGCCAAATATTTTGGCATTGAGTAAATAACTGATTGCATGACACATTGAATTATGGAATATAGTCCAGAGAGTAAGAATTCATCTGCGCTCACATAATTATATTCCATGCGTTATGTATGATCTATTGTAAACGACCAAGTGAAATAATTATATTTGCAAATCAAATAATATACCAAGTATTCAATAAAAAAGTTATTCGGCTGATAAGATAACAGTTCGCTGAAAAATGCTTCTCCCTTGCTTTAGAATATATGTCAAATGGCGAATTGAATGGGATTTTTTGACAATCAAATTAGCATAACGAACAGTAATATATTTGCAAATAAATTGTTTTTAAAAACATTTATACCACTTATTAGAATATAGTCACAGCAATGTTCCGATTGGTCGGTTATCGTGAAATCATGAACGACGGTATATAAAATAAAAATATGATATGAGATTTATCGATATATTTTATTAACAAGCATTCAAGCATAATTTAATTATATATTTTTAAATGTTTGTTGCTTAAATTTTTACATTTTATTTTTACTCCAAAAGAACAAAATCAAATTTCTTATTACTACTTATTTTATAATCTACTAAAAAATTACTTATTTCATACACACCATAGTAAAAATTAGGTAGACCTGCTTTCCAGTTTCATTTTCAGTCCTCCCTTCGCCCTCGTCACAAATTCAGGCAGTAACTCCAACTCCTCCCCTTTTTTCTCCGATTTCACCTTAAAATGCCTCAAAACATTTGCCAGCATAATTTTTACCTCAATCATTGCCAGCCTTTGCCCCACACAGTTTCTCGAACCTGCAGAAAACGGCAAAAAGACGAATGGACTTTTAACAGTTTTCGAAGAATACTCCTCATTTTCCAGATCAAATCTCTCCGGAATATATTCCGTAGGTCTCGAGTAATACTTTTTGTTGCGGTGAAGCTTATAGATAAACACATAAATGTTAACTCCTTTAGGAATACAAGTATTTTCGTCAAGTTGGAAAGGCTTATCAACATAGCGAGCATATAGTGGCACACTGGGATATAATCTTAATGATTCCTTAATGCACAATTCCAAATATTTCATTTTCTTTAAATCAGATGATGTCACAGGCCGGGAAGGATGATCGCCAAAAATTGAGTCAAGTTCTTCGTGCACTTTTCTCTGAGCTTCTGGATGATTCCCAAGATTGTATAGGCAGAAGCTAACGGTAGCTGAAACAGTATCGTGGCCCTAAATAATTGTTAATTAATTTTAGTAATAATTATTATTTTTTCAACCGAAATTTATAAATATTTACCGCAAACATAAATGTCGTCGTTTCCTCCCTTATCCCCTCATCTGATATTCCCTCCTCATCTGACCGTTGTAAATCCAGCAGCATATCAAGCAAAGC
>JAQIXW010005397.1:0-10443 GCA_034700685.1 Willowsia buskii | reverse complement strand
TCTCAAAAAGTTAGTCGTTAGCACATTTACGGCCTGTGTGTCATGCATTTCAAACACAAGTGCGACCGTTGAACACATATTTTTTGCTTTGGAAAAGATCTGCTGTGAGATTCAAAAAATATGGTAAGGGTTTTGAACACAAAGAACGGTTTCTTACTAAAACTTGTGCTTTTGTTCATTTAGCGTTACCAAAAAAATCAAGAGTTTTTGCATGAAATAAATTTCAGAAAAGCTGAAAGTTACACATTGATTGAACTGATATAAATGTACAAAGAGCAGAAAGAATCTTGGACAATTCTTTCCAAATTTTATTCTGAGCAATGGAAAACGGTTCGGTAGTGCCAAAAATATCATCCCCAGATGAAGGACGAGAGAATGAAGCGTTTGAAATGAATGAACCGAAAGACAACACGGTATCACATAAAAATCCATATTGACTAGTCTTAAAATTGACACGAAACTAACATTATATTCCATTGTTTGTTACATAATTAAGAAAACCAATGCATTTTAATTATTTCATAGGATACTCGAATTATTGAGAACTTGATCCCAGACACACCAAAGATCTCATCCATTTTGAATGACAATTTTACAGAAGTAAATGGGCGTTCACCTCCTTATCGAGAATCCAATGATTCCGTACGAAGAAAACGGAAAAAAGTATCTCTTAATATTCCAGAAGATACAGTGGTCGATTCCACACAGGAGGGTTCAGCGAACAAACTTGAATTTAAGGATCTGGATCATGATCCAAACGATGAAAACATTTTAGCAAGATTAATTGATGGTATACGTCTCTCCATCTATAACTTGGTCGTGAAGAACAAAGTCCTTGCCAAATATGCGGCGCTAGCTGTATGTTTCATTCTTTACAACGCTTACCTCATCACGGCGATAGCATACAATCGCCGAAACGAAATACATTGGGAATGGTGTGATGGTCATGGTCTACTCATAATCCTGACTGCTTTCACATATTGGTGGCTGTTCTATTTTCATATATTGAAACCTTATTTTGGAAAAGCCATCTATCATGCTGTGATAAAGCCACCAATTGACATTGGAAGCCGTGTATTTTCAAAATGGTAGCACTTGATTCCTTCTCTTTGCCTTAATGTTACTCTACGCAAATATTTGTAAATTGAGAAACAAAATGTTTCAGGTACACAAGAACTTTGGCAATCCTGGCAATTTTAGGAGCAATTATAGCGTTTATTGTAATAGACGCTTGGGACGAAAAAAGACGAATGATTTCTGCTGCAGGAGTTGTGGTAATGGTACTGATTGGGCTTGTTTTTTCGAAACATCCTGGACGCATTCAATGGCGACAGGTACTGGGTGGAATGGGAATTCAGTTTGTCTTAGGACTTCTAACCTTACGGTGGGAGGGTGGAAGAATCTTTTTGGAATGTGTTAGCGATAAGGTATGATGTGATAGAAATTTAGCTGCCTGATTCGTCATTCCATTCTACTTAAGCAAATCTTAGTAAAGTTATTTTTAATTATTTTTACAGGTCAGCCGGTTTCTTTCATTTTCTAACGATGGATCTAACTTCATTTACGGTTTCTTGTCATCAGGGAATTCATCAGCAAATTTTAGCCTTAGCCTTCCTTCCCCGGTTCCGAATATCATAGAAGGAAGTATTTCTATCAGCCCCTTGTTTGCATTTCAAGTATGAATGATTTAAAAAGAACAGTATATATTATGAAGTTATATTATTTAATACAAAAAATATTTAATTGCCATTAAGCCAACTATCTATCGTAAATGTTTTAGTCTCTATCCGTCATCTACTTCTTCAGCTTTTGTGTTGGTCTTCTGTATCACATTGGAGTCATGACGTGGCTTGTAAGGAAAGTTGGTTGGGTTTATCAAGTAATTTTGGGCACAACTGCGGCAGAATCCATGAACGCCTCAGCAAACATTTTTCTTGGACAGGTATTTTTTTCATCTGTATAACATTTTATTTAATGCACTTGAACATTTTTTTATGAAATGCTCCTCTGTTTTTAACACTTTCCCTATGAGATGACTGCATGGTTTTCTTAATTTTAAAAATTAACTTCGTACACACATTATATTCAGACTGAAGCTCCCATTCTCATCAAACCATTTTTGAAAGACATGACAAATTCAGAAATACATGCAGTGATGACAGGAGGATTTGCTACAATTGCTGGTTTGGAAAACATTGATTAAGAAAATGCAGAAGAAAAAAGAAACAATGATAGTATTTCTGTAATGTTAAATGCATTCAATACAGGCACCGTAATGGCTGCATACATCAGCTTTGGTGTCAAAGCCAGCTCACTACTAACTGCAAGTGTTATGGCGGCACCGGCAGCCTTATCGTTTTCCAAACTGATGTATCCTGAAACACAACTGACCAGGACTTCGGCGAAAGAAATCAAGAAAATGAATACAAAGTATGGGATGTCATAATAATATTGTAATATTTACGTTGTTAAAAATGCAAGTTTTACATATCACTGCTTCAATTTGAAAGGTCTGATGGCAATGCTTTGGATGCTGCAGCACAAGGCGCAGCTCAGGGATTTGTTCTTATCGGAAATATTATAGCAAATATAATTGCGATGATTTCCTTTGTTGCATTTTTGAATGCCATCATCACCTGGTTGGGGGTTTTAGTGGGCCAGGAGCAGCTAAGCTTTGAGGTAAATAATTCAGCATTATACTCTCAAATTGGAAGAAATATTGGCAAATAGTCCGAAAGGAGGAGTAAAAGTTTCCTTCCACAACTTGAACTAAACTTTTTTTGCTGAACTTTTCTAGTGGATTCTTGGGAAAATTTTCATCCCTTTTGCCATTTGCCTTGGGGTGGATGCAGATGACATCGAAGATATTGCTTTACTGTTAGGATTGAAGACAGTTGTCAACGAATTCGTGGCATACCAAAGACTACTGGATATTAAGGATACCATTTCGGTGAGATAGTAAATTACAATATGATCGATTCAAATATTCACAATAATATTTCAAACTTTTTGATGTTCATCGTGTAAAACGCAACAATGTTTTTGATTATTAACTTTCCAGCCTAGAAGTTTACGAATTGCAGAGTTTGCTCTGTGTAGTTTCGCCAATTTAAGCTCTGTTGGTATTCAGTTAGGAGGTCTTGGCACTTTGGCCCCAGAACGACGATTTGATTTTTCTAAGGTGGTTTGGAGTGCACTGCTGGCTGGAACTCTGACGAGTCTTTTAAATGCCTGTGTTGCGGGAGCTTTACTGAGCAACAATCTTTTGGATGAATGATTATGATTAAAATGTTAAATAATATGTGCATTGTTGAAATATTTTATTTACTATATTATACTCTTTGTTAAATGTTTTAATAGTTAGACAAATAATATAAAAAGTTTTTAATTGAGATGAAAGCATAGTTCAGAATTGGCTAAATATTTTTAAAGCATCGAAAGATTACTGGATCTTTATTGTCTCAACATCTCTTCTTTTGTTGTCTGTCTCTCAAAAAATTATTATCATCATGAGGTCTGATAATTGCCAATATTGCGTACATAATATATTTTTGTTGTCTTGTTGCAAAGACGTGACTACCTTACTATGGTCTAGGCATTTTTATAACTTAATTAGGCCAGGTCGAAAGAAAGGAAGCGACATTACTTCTTTTGTCCTTATTTTATACTTCTTGTAATGTAACTTGATGTTTGTACATTTCTTCATGCCAGATATTTATATAAAGCTACTGGTATGAGAACCTTGGAAAGTTGTAGCAACAAAATGTATATGAGGATTACAAAGCTTTTTATTAGATGCACATAAATAATTATTATGTACTACAATCTCTAAAAATATTGTCGCAACTTATTGCTTGCATAACGATGCTATACAAGGTGAGATTTTGAATTTTCATGGTCAGCTCACATAACACATTACGTTCTCACTATGATGGATCGTAGACTACAATTAAAGGCACAAGTTATTGTTTACCCATATACCTACCTATCTACCTACACAATGTACTTCTGTGAAAGCCTAGGTCTTTACCTGTCATCCTGATGAAGTGTCCTCTAAACAAAAATGCAAATGTCACCTGAAACGATTTTAGGACAAGAAGTATTTAGTGACACTATTATTCTCACTTCACTTCTTGTATTCTGATTCCAAAATATTATCCTTTTACTCTTCCAACTTATTTCTGTTTTAGCTGATGGCTATCGATCCACTGACTGAAATAACATTTCATGCATGCCTCCCATGCTGCAGTTTTATTTAATAGCTTCGGAAGTCATTATTCACATGCGTAAAATAAATGCGTATACAAACAGGCAAATTCCAACATAAAAACCAATCGATTATTGAATACCTCGGCTGAAGAGTTTGAGACTGCCAAAACCAAACCATCATTTCATTTCAAAGATCTTGTCTAGTCGACAAATATGATGCACCTTTTGTACTAGAATTATCAGGGAAGTGATGCATAATGTGATACAATAACTGTTTGCTGCAGACTGATCAAGGAGCTAGCTGTAGCATAGCATATGTACAGATGAAAATAAGAACCATCATAATTGTGTTTGTAACATTTTTAGCTTTGGAAATTTCAAAACCTTCTTTGAATACACACCATGACAAATGAATGATGTTCTCATGTAAAGAAAACATAGTTTCTCAAATGACATTTGTCAATGTTATGAATAATTGGCATTTGAAAGGATCGGTTTGTTTTGCACAGGAGAAGTTTTGAGCAATTTACATGCAGCAAGGCATTACATCTTGTATTGATTTCATCATGTAAGGCAACAAGCATAGCAGTTATGATGTAACAATAAGGTACAAACATTAGGATAATGTCAAGTTCACAATTTTCACACATAAAACAATACTTTTACATTCAAGGATACGATATTGAATATCATATCCCCAATAATATCATTATAAATACCTGGGAATTAATCTACAACATTATTTCTGGTTGAGGGGGCCAAAGTGCCAAACGTCTTATCAATTTATATGGAGATTAAAATGTTTTTATTCATCATTAGAGTTTTCATATGATAAACACTCACCCTTGCTGTGCAAAATTCTAAATATAGTAGGTAGTTTCGCCGAAACACATTACTTTGGTGTTTAACTGCTTACCTACGCGTAGGTTTGTATATATATTTTACTTACCCTTCAATCTAATGGTCAACATAGTAGGACACACGACAAATTTTTAGCTGCATCATCGACTATATTTTTAGGTTAAGGTCAGAGGAACAGCATTCATGCTATGCAAGCGTTTTGGCAAGCAATTAAGAACATTGTCAAATCACTTCACACTAGACACTGAATACCTTACAAGAAATAGACAGTGCAGTGATGATGGGCATATTAGATATGCATAAATTACCGATTGATAAAGACGTAATATGTAATCTTTATTGTATATTGCAAAAAAGTGCATCATGCAAAGAATTGCAAGCATAGAACACATGTGAGTTCTCAAAGTTTTGAGCAAACTGATGCAAAACTATAGCAGTGTTATTACAATCAGTTGGTGCGTTTACCGTCTTCTTTGAATATCAACATGAAAATACTGAAGAATATTATTGTTTTGATGCAATGGCTCATATAAGGATCATATAAAAACAATTTCGTACAAAATTTGGGAAGGGACCATATCTTTCTTTGGACCATTTCATATTTTACCGTGATATATATTTACATGGTATAGTATATTTTGCCGCAGACTTGATGAATAAAGCTATTCATCATTCTTTTCAATCGATTGTTATGATTTTGAATTCTTATTCTCGCCCACTCGCCTGTCTGTGTTGTGTATGTATTAATGTATTGAATGAGGGTGAGTTCAAAGGGCTTGCCGAAAAAATACAATGCGAAATAAAAGGTTGAATTCTAAGTTCATAGAATTATTACGCCTAGTGGTACTTTTATACGCCTACGAAGGACTATGTTTTATTGATTCGTCCGTTACAATTGTTTTTGTCATAATTGTCAAAGCTCAGATATAAAAAATGACCGACAAAGACTTTACATTTTACACTAGATTTGGAACCACACTTATTTTGTCCAAAGTGTTGAGTGCAATACATTTCCCATTTAACCCCTTCCTGTGCATTAATAAGCATGTAAAGCTAGTCTCGAGCATATCTGTATAATGGATTGTTTTAATGTGCCGTGATCTGCATGCATTGTGATGTCCTGTTTAAAAAATGTTTGTCCATCAGCAATCTGATGACATTGTTTTTCATGTCATATATTATACAAAGATAGAACTATGCTGTATGATACATGATAGTAATCGTGATTTAGTGTCAACTCGTTTCAGTCTTTAACATTCAATAAATACTCGTACATTTGTAATGCTATAGAAGTGTTCTTGATTGTAGTTCCTGCAACAAAGTAAGGTTTATTAACTGAAACATAAGACATTTAATAAGCACCTTATTACAGCCTAATTTGTACGCAACAAAGTTCCAACCATCGAAGCTTTCTCTTTTGATCATCCATGGAGAAGCATGCCTGTCTTATTTTTGAATGCAAAGAATAAATTGGTAACGAGGCAGGCAGATATAATATTTTGTGCATTGCTATGAACTAAAGTAAGTGATATGGTGCTGCGGCTTACGAAGAAGTGAGTGCTCACCCCCATCATCAGCATAACGTATTGATGTGAATGTTATATAAGGATGAATGCATGAGGTTGCCTATACCTTTTCCACAGGTCCAGTTTGCTGTACTGCAAATTGGCAATTCGCTAGCACTGAATCATTTTAAAGATCAATGTGGTAAATATCATCATTTTATTAGCAATATATACAGCATCATTGTACCAGAGGATATATATTACATAACATTAGAGCCTCTGGTTGTGTAATAATATATACATAAGCGAAAATAATATGTGCGTTTTAAATAGCATCACTGCAAATACAATATTATTGCATGCAGATTATGAAGATGATTCCATTTTCTTGGTGAACGCAGAGAAGCAATGACTTCGCAGTCCTACGACGCAGCTTTATCCTCTGCTGCCGTAGTAGTGCTCCTTGTCTTATCGCATCATAATTATTGCTAGTGAGAGTAGCAGTAATAGTGTCCGTGTGATTAAAAGTTGTTAAGAATTCAAGGTTTAACTATTCAAAATATTTTCCCTACATCGAAACAAAAGTTTTGTTTCGCAAGCCAATTTGTATTGAAACCCAGCTACCGTCATCATTCATCATCATCGCCACTACTTCTGAAACCAGTAACTGCAACAACGTCACACCTGCACGTCAGCCCTGTTATGGCTTCGTGTTAGTATGGGGGTTTAGCAAGCAGAGAGCACGACGACTCTCGGCTCGGGGTCGGCGAAAGAAAATAAAAGGAAGCAGGGTAGCAGTAAAACGAAAAGAAAGCGAAAATCTTCGCCTCTCCGCAGTTCACTCTTACTCTTGAAGTGAGTCGTTTCAAGGTCAAGTCAAGTCTGAAAGTTAGCGTGCCATTTCTGTTGCTTCTTTAGAGCTGAAGAAAGTACATTTTTCATGCAAATAAATCTGCTATAAAAAGTGTTGTGCAATGGCAGACGTTGACATCATGGCTAAAGAAGGTCCACTAGTGGACAGTGGACCAGGTCATGTGAATATGACCAAGCTAGTCGAAATTTTGGAACGAAATGGAATTTTCAAAGAAATTGTTGGAGTGGATGTCGAGGTGGAGCCAGAGTTACCCGTGCATTTTACCAGCATATGCAAATTCGTCACTGTCAAGTTTCCCCAAAACAATCAACAGGAACATTCCCAACATTTGGAGCTATTTGTGAAGAAGCTCAAGGAAAATGCAGAGATCAAGGAGGATGATGAGTACAGTTTGTTTGAGAAAGAGTCCAACATCTATACACAAGTGATGCCGGCATTGAAAGAGCTTTGTGAATCTCGCATTGGGTAAGTTATTACTTTTAATGACTTCATCAATTTATCAAGGACACCACTTGCAAAATGCAATGACCCCACATAATAGCTATAAAGCCGAAATCATTGGTGCTTTACGCAATTATTGCTCGTTATTTCCTTATAGCATCCATGATTTTTTTTCTATTCCATATAAGCACTAGATATGCCTACTTTTTTGTTAGCGATATGCCAACATGTTCCAGTATATTTAATGTTCACACTTCATTTACGATCTTTTTTTACACGCATCACTTTTTTCCCGATAAAGAGCGTATTAATGTATATTATATTATGCAATTACTACCATTTTATAGGCAGCGTGTGTATATTGTTCCTCTAATTACTGTTACCTCACCAAAGTAATTGTCCTAGAAGTTTCATTAACCTCTGATGAACGCTCAACCTTGCTGAATTATTCCAAGAACGTTGGAAGTATAAACTTCTTTTATTGCTTCCCCCGTCATGCAATTGATTCCTCTTTGTAATAAAAAATTCCATTTCTTTCAGATCTTCCAAATTATTAGACATGTTCCCAAAAGTTTACTATGTTGGACAGCAGGAAATCATCATGGATAACTTAATAAAACAAAATTACGTCATGCTTGACAGAACAAAACGGCATTCACTCCAGGAATCAAGGTACACATGCTTTTCACCTGAAATCATAATGATGATAAAAATTATATCCGCTGCTGATATATTATGTTATGTAGTTTGAATGGATGTAATTTTAATGAATGAAAAAGATAGTTAAAGACAAAAATGTTCCAATCACACATTTTATACCAAATAGATATTAACAATTCCTTGTCCAAAAGTACGTGGAAATTTAAAAATGCAAGGCTTATTGCGCATGGAGAAGAAGGCTATCAGCTTTATTTTAGCTTACTAAACAACTTCCACATCGCGTCCACACAGTATTTAAATATACCATGAAGCGGCATCATTGCTTATTACAATTAACTGTGTACACTGAAGTCTAGGGATGCCGTATCATATACACATCTATCTATCTGGGTCAATATAAATATGTCATCATGTCACAGTCATGTATACAATTCAAGTGTAGATCATACAAACAACAATAAATGGAATTTGTTATATAGCAGCACATATGTATGGTTGGATATTCGTTTGTTGTACCATACGCTTCTTTTTTTGCTTTGCTTCAACCGATATGCCATGTGCCATGCCGTAATTCGTGGTAAATTTTAACTGACATCTTTTAACTGGAATTTTTTACTATGAAAACTTTACTAGACTGGTAGTATCACATTTGGCGAAATTTCATTCCGTTTCCTATGCGTTGATTCAAGACATTGGATTAGAAGAATTCAAGGCAAAGTTCCCCCATACACGTGAAAGGATGATGAAGAGACAAGGAATATCTTGGACAATCAACAAGCTCATGATTGACTCTATCCTCACCAAGCTTTGTCATCTCCTCAAAGTACTTACCTAAAACTATTTTTGTTATCAGTTTTATTGCACATAGCACTCTTAATTACCCATAACATGCATTGAGTTAATGAAGAGTTATGTATGCATGTGTTAATACTTTTCCGCGTTTTTGGCGAGCATGAAAAATAATGACAGTACAAGATTATTATTCGCAGAAATTACTGATCTGCTGGAAAATACTTATTTTTCCTTATAGCATACACAAGTATGTGCTTTAATAAATAATCTATTTACGAGATTAAATTACGCGATAATAAATAAAATCGATATACTACAATTATATGGAGAAAGACCGGCTCTTGTTGGTTATAATACGATTGCAACGCGTAATTATGATGATGATGGTAGGAATGTTCTTTCAAAGATGTGATTAATTATATTATTATTCCAGGATAGTGACTTGAAAGGAAGCTATGCAACATACAAGCGCCTCAAGAAATATACATCCTGCGCATTTTCGACAATGTGCGATGTTGTGGAAGAAACCCACTTGTTTGATGTTGTAAATCATGGCGACTTGTGGAATAACAATATTCTATTTTACCAGGATTCAAACTCCAACTTGACGCATCTCAAATTTGTTGATTTGCAGGTAAGGCAAAAACAGTTGCTGCCGGTCCGGCATTTTTAAATGAAATTTAGGGTGCATGCAGTAGTACATAATTCATGAGCATTAATAAGTCAGGGGTTTAGGTACGTGGTTCTCACGACAAGGCAAGGAGTGACAAACCCAAATTTTTTTCATGGACATGAAAACGATGCCGCAGTAGTAGTAATAAAGATGTCTGACTTTATGCGCAATAAAATGACATTGGTCTTCGAAGGTCACAGGCTCACTCTTTGTTAATTTACTTTTCCAAAATATAAGTCGTATTAGAATTGATGATTTTGATTCTCATATTATAGTTTGTAAAAGAAGCAATGCCCCTGACAGTGAAAACATAAATTAGTATAAAGAATATATAAAAATGCATAACAATAACAACATATCTATAAGACACATACATTCTCATATCAATAATGTTCGTCTTCGTCATGTCTGCCTCGAAAATAGTTTTT
>JAQIXW010005396.1:0-10445 GCA_034700685.1 Willowsia buskii | reverse complement strand
GCTGACGTCTTTCCCTCCAGCAGCCAATACTGGAGTGGAGTGAATATCTAGTCAAAGCTTTTTTTATTCACGTCACCTAATTTACAAACTAAACAAGTGCTTATCGGCTTTCCCCACCACCAAGCAGCAAAGTAATTAATTTTTCCGATACAAAAAATTGCCAACATTTACGACAAATCATGATGCTAATAATTATTATGACGATAATAACCGCCTGGTGGGAATCCACGAGTATAATCACAGGAGAGAAAAAACTTCACTGTGTGGAAAAGACAAGAGTTCCAAAAATATGTATGAAAAAAGGGGAGACACACAGCCTTGAAGCAAATTATTGACTCCACACAATCCATTTCATGCCACACACGATGATGACTCGTGTGCTATGTGGATCTCGTCGAGGACAAGGCAAATAGGGAAATGACATTTGATTTTAGAGAGAAAGGAAGACGAAGATTCTAGCAGTTGAGCAATAAAACGTTATTACGATACTTTTCATATTCACCAAAACATATATAAACTTTGTCGTTTGTTCCATTCCATGAATGACTCTGATGTGAGATGGTAGTGATAACCATCGTCATTTATTTATCATTCCTAGTCATCATGCCAAGAAAGCTCTTTTTTCAAGGGATCATTGCCAATCCATCTCGTCAAACAAAATGAAACATCATCATCATGATCATCAAGAGAGGATGTAAACGACGTATGCCAGTCACCGAGTCACCATCAGTAAGATTTTTCTTTGCCAACCAACCATAACCGGAAAATACATACCAGGGAGAGGAAAAAAATATGTCGTGGAAAGCAAATGAAACCATTAAACTTTACCAGAGTGGCTTTACCACACACATACCTTTCACCTTTTCCCCAAGTGATTCTCTTCTTCTCTACTTTCATCCATTTGCCACCGTATTAATTTTCATTATGATAGCCTCTCTTCAAAAAATAGAAGCTGAGTCGGAGAAGATGTGAATGGAAGTTTTTTTATTTTTTTACCCTCCTTTAAAATGAGATAATGCTCGTGCACTTGATTAGTATTATTATTATCCAAAAGCTTGTTTTTCTTTTTTGACTGCATGCGTCACACAAAAGACGTCATCATGATGAAGATGATCGTGCCCGCACACAACCAGCCGTGTGTTTTCCCCAGCCAAATGGGAAAAGGGAAGACAGGAAAAAGAATGGAGTGCATTCATTGAAAATATCTTGTACAATCTAATGAATGAATGGGAGAGCATCATGAACATGAAATATGGCTTACATAATCCTCTCACACATGCCATCCGGCGACATTTCCACTTTAATATATTGTTATAAATGCATATAATGTGTTTCTTGTGTATATGAGATGAGAAGCTGTGATAAAACAAACAAAATGTGTTATACATTTTTATGATCATCATCATCATGTAATTTATACCTTTCCGAAAAACTGCGACGATCTGAAGGTGAATATTCTTGTGAGGTGGCAGGAGGGACAACGGAAGGAGTAGCTGTTGTGCAAGTAGGGACACTTGTAGTATTGCTGCTGGTACTAGTACCATCCATCATCATATTTTTTTAAAGAGAAGGATGGAAAGTATTTCTACGGTTTTTTTAAAAGTTCAACAGATCACTACACTAGAAAAGGGTTTATTATGTCACTACAGTTCTTGGACTCGTACAATGATCATGTCATCATGATCTTATGAATGATGACACATGCATCATCATCATCATCATCTCAAATCCCATTCCCATGCTACGTTGCTCGAAATCTCGCATGCTAAATATATACAAAAACAACAATACGGGATTTTTTTACACGTGCACAGTAGCTGATATTACGACATAAGACGAGGAAACAAAGTACAAACTATTGTCACTCAAGTAATCATAACAGACAATATGGACAGGCAATTTACATTTTATATAAGATAACCTAGCTCACTTCTACTGCTTCTACAATAGGTACGGGTACAAAGGTGGTGAAAGTAAGTCAACTTTCTTCAAAGGTACATAGAACGAGAGAAAGAAGAGAGTGAAAGATCATACAACAATGGCTCATGTTTCATGAATAATTTACAACCCTTCAGGGATAACATACATCTCCGGCCTTGCGTCTTGACTTTTCATAAAACCTTAAAAAACTTTATCTGGCCATATCTTTCTTCCTACTTTATTAAGAGAAAATATAGAGCAAAAAAAAAACTGATTACTTTGCATACAAAATACACACCTTTTCTTTATCATCCTCCTACTTTCCCCAACAGAAATAAATTTTTAGGTCAAAGTAAATGAACCATGAATCTTCCTCCGCAGCTTACAAAACTTTCACTCGCTCTCTCTTTCTCGTTTACTTTCATTATCTAGATTAATTGAGTCTTTCTTCCCAGAATTGAGAGCGGATTATATCAACTTCTACAGAACTGTCTATTATCCCGAGTGCGACTAAATATTTCTTCTTACTTGTATTAAATAAAATTAACATTTGATAGAGCTTTACCAAGAATCCGAAAGCATAATTTTTTGCTTCTTCACTTCGTTGTTGTTGTTGATGAGGCTATTCTTGTGTGATTTGGTGGATGACTTGGATGAGTAAACGGAAGAGGAGCCTTTCCCTCCTCGTATAATAGTAGCAGGATCACCACTACCACTTCCCCCACTCCCTTTATCGCACAACATAGTAAAAAACTCTCTCCTATTTTTATTCTAGAACTGAAGCCCACAAACTGCTTTTATTCATTTTTGTTCCAGAACAAACACTTGTTTTCCAGTGCATTTCTCACATGAACATTTTTATAACCTATATCATTTCATAGATCACAACAACAAGAATGATTCTTTTTTCTGGAGAAATTCAATCTTCCTCTGTTTTTTTTTCTGGGTTCGCCAAATATCCCCTGAGATCAACAAAAAATTGTACTACTTTCCATTCACTTAATATTGCGCGTCAGCAAAATATGAAAGAGAAAAAATTTCTATGAAAAAATGCATCCTTTTTTCTCAATAACTTATTATTGCACAAGAAATCTCCAGAACCAAACTCTCACAAATGCTGCTTCTCCTTCAGAAAATAAAACAATGGAGAGTGGAGAATGGAGAGAGAGATCCACTTGATAATATCAAGAGCTTGAAAGGCTTGCAAGAGCACTCCCACTCCAAACTCGTTCTGTTCATTCTCTTTCATTCAATACATTTTTATCAGGTAGGTATACCCTCATCGCGCACATCTACTCTTCTCCATCCAGAAAACAAACACGTTCATTTAGTCACCCACCCATCCATCCCAATTCATGAAATAAGTTCAATGGATAAAAAACACATGGAAAAAGAGTATAAAAACAAACAAAAATATGTATCCACTTTTCTTTCTCTGACTTTCAATAACTGCTGGGTAGACAGGTATTATAAAATAAAAGTGAAAATCAACACACTTATGAACACTACGGTTCACTGGCTAAAGGAGTGCATCCTGCTATTTGCCTTCACTCAACTTATTTTTTTTCCTCTCCAGAAAGAGATCCAAATCAGCAAGCTCAAAAAAAAAAAACTTAATCTGATCAACAACCAGGTTATCCCTTCCACCACCACAGAGAAAAAAAACCAATAATAAAAATTGGCTATATTGTAGAAAATAATGGAGAGAAAGAGCGATGATAACAATGTGAGATATGAACCAGAAGAGAACTCACATCCCAATAATAACAGTAAACGCGCTCACACACATCAGATAACAACACATAACACATTACACAATAGAATGTGTGTGATGGGTGTGTGTGTAAATGAGTTGATTCTTCACCAAACCACTACACAACTATCACTAACAACATGATCATCATCACAGCCAGAGAGAATAAAAAGAAGAATACCAAAAGACAGAGATCATTTTCCGCAACTAACAAAACCGTTTTTTTCTACTCGCTGGGATCACATCACCACTGAAAAACTATACATATCCAATCCACAATCCACACATACAACTTTCTGCACTAACAGCCAACTTTTTTGTGTGTGAAAGAAACACAGAAAAAGAAAGAGAGGAAAAAACAGAAGCCATCATCATCATCATCGTCAGCATCACTAAAAGGAACAGATAGTTACTCGACCAACTAGTCAAGTAAAAGCGAAAAAAAGACAGAATGGAAGAAAACGGCAGTTTTCTTTTTTTATTATTGCCCTCCTAACTTGCCCTCTGCTTAGAAAAAAAAGTTGGAGAGCCGATATGTATACTCATGGCTTAAAAAATAAGTCAGTTATATGAGGAATCAGAAGGGAAAAAATCACGTAAAGATAAAAGTGTTGTATGCACACACGTACAAGCGAAAAAAAATGGATGAGCTATATTTATATACTTTATGGTATATTTGCTGGGACGATGATCATTCTAAAGATGACGATATGTTCTTCTCTCCTGCTATTATTACTACTTGGTATGCTAAAATATATAGGCAATATATTAGAGCAATAATAATACTTTAGAAACTACAAACTCTATCTATCCTCGTGTTAGAGATTCTTCTCAGTGTTTTAGTCTTTTTTTCAGAGTAGAGCAGATGAAGTATAAAAAATACTAACTTTTTTTCTTGTCTTTTCTACTTACTTAGTTATATAGATGGTCGGTTTGCTAAAGAGAAAGATTTATGGGAATCCTTGTTACGCTATCTGGTAACACACACGACACCGCCGAGTATTAGACCATATAGTCAGCGTAAAAAAGGCACACCAATAAGGCAAGGCACGTAGTAAAGTTTCCCGTTTGTCCGCAGGGATATGGACTTGATTTCATTCAGAGATTTTCTTCTTTGTATCTTTTCTTGGAGAGTTTGATTCCATAAAGGTATGTTTATAAGTTATGTAAGAGTATGAAAAGGAATCAGGGTGCGAGAGAAGAAAATAAACAGTTCCCTGAGCGAGTTTTGATGATGATGTCGTTAATAACTTGGGGTCATATAGGACGACGCTGCTGGTTTGGTTTTTGTTTGGCTAGTTAACCTAAAATGAACACATCAATGATGATGATGAGATGCTATAATGCCCATTTTACCTTACCCATCATTACATATCATTATTATTATTTTGTGGACTGGTAACCAGAACAGGAAGAAAATTGAGAAAAAAAGAGGATGGCGACGAAGAAGCTACTGATGATGACGATACGAGATGCCATGTCACGGCGCAGAAAAAAATAATGAGAGAATGAACAAAAGTAAGATGTTCAGTTGTTCATCTACAGTCAGGACAAGAAAAAAAAGCAGTTAATTTATTTCACCTCAGGCTCCAACCCGAAAATGAGACGGTTATTTTTCATCCGCAAAAATTAAGTACGGTTTTGCCACCACATTTAAACTGCACACATAATAATCTTCCTGTAATCAAATTTTTTTTTTCTTCTCCTCTTCTCCCTGTGCATTCACACAATGTTACGATTTTTACATGCCATCACTTTTTGTTCTCTAGATTCCACACATAAAGCATGCAGATCATCAACATGTTCAAGAAATATGTCGCCGGCCTTCAAGCCTTGTGCTCTTTCTTCTCACTATGCACTATATGTGTACATCTCTATGCATTAGCTTTCCAAATAGAAAAAAAGCTAATCAAGACATCATGACAGCGATTTGACAATAACTATACAATATATAAAATGTTAGATGACTATATTATAGTTTCCATTAAATCTCTGGCATGTGTTGCAAATATAATTTCTACTTTACACGCAGAATTAGCTGTAACATGGCATGCACTTGTAGAAAAACTGATATTTTAATGGAATATCATTTTGATGAGGCGCCACACACAAGCTTGCATAACATACACGGGCTGATGACGACGACAACGATGATGATAATGCTGCATTCAGGAAGGAAAAATATATTTCATCATGCATGTGTGCTGCGTTGATAACATGTGGAATCTCTTCATCATCATCATCGTCAACAAAAACACACGCGCTGAATTTCTCGCCAACAGCAAATCAAAAAGTTGACTCGTGAACATAGTTTATGTGTACAACCTGGTATTTACCAATTTTCATACTGCTTTCGAAATTCAGGGGCATGTACCATTTTAAAAGGGATGCAAATTTCACAACCTCTCGCGTTATTACACCTCCGCATATTTTTAGGTTGTTGCGACATCACAAGGAATATGATTAAAGGTGGCAGCAGGTATAAAGTTTTGTTCATGTCTTCATTATCGCAGCTGACTTTTTTATGACGTAACTAGAATAGAGTCTTCTTATCAGGGCCAGTACTACACGTTTTCATTCAAAGGAATAACCCAGAACGAAAAAAAATTGGAGTGTGGGCTGCTCAACAACAATTCATTTTTCCTACGCGTGACATTTACATTTTTACTCGGCCGCGCTCTCAAAAGTAGTAATGCCTAACTTTCCCCTTGCCATTCACAACGGAAGGATATCGGATTACATATTTTGGTCCGAGAAGAAGAGATAGGTCACTTGTATAGTAGCAGTCATAATCGTATGATCTCATATGATGATATCTTCCTTTCGTTCCTTGAATTCTTTCTTCTTACAGCATATTCGCGAAAGAATGTCCGCCAACGCCAGTTCCCTACTTTCTCCACCCACTCGTCGATAAACTATGCAGTAATAATTTTGTATCAATTCACCCCAAGTGAGAACATGCATTGCAGCAAATTATTATTATAGCTTTTTCGCAAATTCCTTCCCATTCATTTTTATTGACTGCTAACACCACTCTCGAATCGCCAACAATTCTCATTTGTTCTCATTACTGGGAACATTTACTATGCGTATAAATCCTCATAAGCATTTGTCATTTCAAATTAGTACTTTTTATGCTGACTCCGCGGCACCTAAATATTCATTCTTTTACGCTTTTTCCTAACCCTTTATTTACTTCCGGTTAGACTGCGATAGAAAATTCCAGTGAAAAAAAGTTCATTGACACCCTAAAACAAACAAAATATGCTGATGAGCTGACTAGAAAAAAACTGACTATGTACCCAGTCACTTTTTTTTAATCCTAAAAAATCTTAACCTCACACATTCAACGATTCCTGATGCGAAATCCTCATAAAACGACTTATACATTTGCATATTTAAGTATGTCTTGTCATCCTGACAGAGCGCCAGCACTCACAGTAGACTTATTGATTTCAGCGCTTGATATCATACATCATTTCATCGTCTCGTGAACTTTCTATCCACCATCATCACCGCAGCAGAGAGAACCGAGCTTCCAAGCTCAAAAAAATATTATGCAATATTATGTACATCGCATTTTATTATGCAAACTACCACTACGCATCAGTATTAAATTTTTTTTTGTCTTTCATTTTGATCCTCTCGAAGCCCATATACCACACCGTACCACCACCAACGAAAAAAGCCTCCAGGTCAATGCTATTTCACCTCTCTCCCTATAATATTCACACAGCACTACCAGCTGTCATGATTTTACCTAAAAAATCTCTACTTCAGCTTCTTCCTGTGTTTTGCTGTTGAGTGACTTCTACGAGGAAAATATCTGTCTATATAGTCTTTTGGCAGCTGACTTGACTTTCTTTTTTGCAGAAAAAAAAGATCAAATAGATTAGCATAAAAAATCTACAAGAGATCTTCTCTCCCTAAACGGACTACTGCTACTTTACTCCTCCACTACCTATAATAATAATAAGCATCAAGGGAGAAACTACTAAATCTCATGGCATGTCTCCGGCTTAAACTTAATCAGCTTCTCTCTTCTCCACTGCTCCTCTTGTAATAATAAAACTAATTCTGTGAAAGCACCACACTTCTTTTTAGAAGATGACTTGACAGACAATGTGAGCAGTCAAGAATGAGGGAAAATCTGCTGCTGTTATATATAATTTTCTTTACAAAAAATACCAAGCTTCTCTAGTGATTTTCGTCGAGTGAATAGAAAACATAAATAAATAATCTTTTCAGTTTTTTTTCTTCTCTTTACAGATATTCGCAATCTCGCTCAGGACACTCTCAGGAGGACAAGTGCATTAATAGTGAGGCATTTTCACTGTCTCCTGATTAAAGCAAACTACATGGAAATCTTCTTATCAGGCTGAAGAGAAAACCTTGGGATTTTCTTTATACCAAAAAATTTCAACTCATACTACGGAATCCTTTGCTATATCATGAACATTTCTCTGCATTAGAGCCTACACATTTTATATCATCCTTTATTTATCATTGTCACCATCAAGACAGAGATTCTGTTCGCAAAATTTGAGTTATCATTTTTTACTCACCAACCTTTGCCCTTAGAGCTGCTTCCTGTTCGGAAGAAACGCAAAGAAATACAGAAAATTGTGGAGCTTTACTACAAAAAAATCTCTTTTCTATAAAAAAAACATAAAACCATATCATTTTCTCATCCTCATACCACCTATTATTTCTGCAAAAAAATGAATTAAGCCAAAGTGGCAACAACAACTGCACCTGCTGCCAAAAGCAACCCTGTCAAATGTAACGCCATCATTTATACCACTAGCCTAGATATAAAGTTTTAATATACCTCTAATAAATCACCGTCTCACTTTTTTTCCTCTCATAAATGATAAAGGGCAGGATAAAGAGTCTACTCAAAGTTCATTACGAAACTTTTTCATTACTTTGTTCCTTCCGCTATATTTTCCCTTCTCATCCTCAACAAGCCAAAAAAAAAAGTTCTCATTTTTGATGATGCCACTATTAATGCAGTGCCACAACATAGTTTTTTGAGTTCACACATGAATTACACCCTCCATGTTCCACTTCCATCGAAAAAACTCACTTGAGCAGAGTTAAGACAATGTTTTCCACCTTCTTGATTAAGTATTCCATCACCATCATCATTATAAAAACACATTTCACCATTAGCAGTCATCCGTGCGTAAGTAACGTAATAATATGCATGCGTGTATACCTATATGCCTCTTCCCTCCATATATATTACCTGCATTAGATGACATTTAAAAAAATCTCCTCCATGCATACCTCCATGGCTCCATGAAAGATGAGAGCTCGACAAGCTCGAGTGAAAGAATCCGTAAAAAATCTCACCCGCACACAAGTGGTGACGGTGAGAGGACGCCACGCTGATGATGATGATGATGTGTGTGGCGTGGCGTGCGGTATGATTTTTTTTCTCGGGCTACTCAAAACGACTCCTACTAATAATCTTTCTCCGACTTCCACACATGTACAACTTTATTTGATAAGGTAGGTAGTCTAAAGTCATGGTATCAAGGAGGAGAGAAAAATGTCAGTAGATTTTGTGTCGACTCTTCTAGCAAGGAAAAATGGATAGGGTTAAGGTAGAAAGAAGGAGACTGACATGTTGGCGCCATATCCTCACATTTTGCAAAGAAAATGAATCAAGCATCTGCACTATCATCATTAACTCTGGCTCATCATCATCGTCATCATCACTTGCTAATATACTCTGATGTGATGATGATGAGCACCGACTAAACACAAAAGGAAAGTACACGGCTGCCGCTGCTCTGCTACCATGATGCCCTATGCGACGCCAATGATACGATAATAATATTTTCCTATACCCAAAAACGTGAACCTCTCTCTTCCTCTCTAGCAAAAGTCAAAAGCACCTAGAGAAAGGATAATATAAAGAGATAATGAACAACCCTATTATTATTGCTCTTTCTCATCTAACAAGCAAGATGGTAATATGAGCAACGTTTGTTATTATTTCGGCACTACTACTCCAGTGCCACTGTTTTTCCGCAAGGTTGTCCGGAACTAGGCCACTCATCATCATCATCATCGTCCAACATCCCTCCCTCCCCATTATACATTATTACTCAGCATATCATTTTCATCTCTATAAACACCGTGTGGACTACTATCTCGTGGCCGTTTTCTCTGCAATATTTATTTTTATAACTGGTGAGGAGGTGGTGGCGGTGGTATATGGCACCACTATAACTGCCATATTATCACTTCACTAATAACGCATCAATTATCAATGCTTCCTTTTTTATATCCTATACCTATCCCATTACAAAATCAAAGCAGCATCACAAAAACAGCCATATAATTTTTTTACTTGCCAATTTTCTCACTTTTCTCCTATATTTTTTTATGAGAAACAACGCAAAAAACGTGTTCCCTGCTCAGTTTTTTAATAACAAACCATATTTATTTGCATTTCCATCTCGGATAACAGCCCATACTACGCACTCAAATCAGGGCAGAAAATAAAATCTATCCCTCGGAGGAAAATAAGCTTTCAGCTTTTCGGTTCGCTTTTTGTAACCCATACTTTTATTATTGTTTTCAATAATAGTACTATTGGCTCATATTTTCCGCTTCACAGAAAAGGCCTTCATAGTGGAAGAAAACAGAAAAAGTGTTCATGAAAAGGAAATAACAACAACAAGAAGGAATATCTGCCAAAACTGCCACTCAACTTGGGTAACGAGGTGAGCGCATATGTATGATGATGAGATGGCTT
>JAQIXW010005395.1:0-10446 GCA_034700685.1 Willowsia buskii | reverse complement strand
AGGAAGAAAGATCCTTTACAAGTAGAAGCTCTTTCAGAACCATTTGAAGTGGTGTTGGAAAGGACAACTCGAAATTTTGTCACTATCAAAGATACAAACACCAACTGTGAATGCAGTTTTCTTGCCCCGGATGTTGTGTTTAATAGAATCCATAAGACTGCAGTAAGGAAATTATTAGAGTATTGAAATAAATATATTTCCTAGTTAAAAAAAAGTGCATATACTTTTGGCTTCTAATTTCCCATGTGTTATCGTCTCCTTTTGATGGAATTAGGTGATGTGTTTAGACGTAACGGAAGGTGGTCTTGGTGTTTCGGTTTGTAGGGACAATCTGTTAAAAATATGGGAAACCTCGACTGGTATCGTTCGGGTATGATTACGATTATGATAACTAAATGTTAAGAAGTAAAACGCAGATATATTGTATGGAAAGTATGGCGCATCATGAAGTTGTTTATTTTTAAATCTTGTTTTAGAGAACTTTTGATGGACACCGTGCGGATGTGTACTCTTGTAAATTCTTTCCATCTGGCCTGGTCGTATACTCGGGTGGGGCAGATCTACTAATTAAAATTTGGTCTGCAGAAGATGGCAAGTGTCCGGTAACATTGTCCGGGCATACTGCTGCTATTCAAGATTGTGTAGCTGTCGAACGTGGAAAGAATATAATTTCCGTCTCAAAGTATTTAAACAAGAATTATTAAGTATTGCTTTGAGTAATAGTCCCCTAATAGCTCATTATTAAAAAATTCTGTATTTCTGATTTTATCAGAGACTGCAAAGCTCGTTTGTGGGACGTGGGAGAATCAAAGTGCCTGGCGGTGTTATTCGAATGTGATGGAGCCATTAACTCCTGCTGTTTATCTTCTCCAACAGCAATATCTTTGGGAGAACCAATACAAGGAATGAATGAAAGAGAAGTGGGGACAATAGGGAAGCTTTTATTACTGGCCAGAGAAGATTGTAAAGTGACTGGAGTAAGTGTGGCTAGTCGAGAAGAAATATTCACGTTTTCACTACCATCACCTGGAAATAAAGTAATATCCACTGGCCCTAACACATTTGCGGTTGGATGCCAAGGAGGAGAAATCCTTACTTTCGATATGCGCAAAACCTCATCTTCCATACGACAGTTTGTATCAGCAACACAGACACCAATTTTGGACTTAATGATGCATCCACGTTCGCCTAAACCAAACCGGCCGGGGATAGATGAATTCAATAGAAGTTTTTGGGCGGCTAAATCTGATGGAACTTGTGTTCTGATTAATCCAGCTTTCACTTCAGATCGCCCTACTAGATTTGTACAGTTGACAGGCTCAGATTGTGATCCTGTCTATCAAATTAAGCATGATGGAAACAATATTTATACTGTTTGCCGTGACGGCTTGATTAGGCGTTATTCTATAGCTCTAATTACTAAAATATTGGAGTAGTTTGAAATTTGGCGAATAAAAAACAATAATTGTGAAAAGGTTTAAAATCAATGTTTACAGACATTCTCTTTTAAATGGCTAGTTTTTATTAATTATTAAAATTTGTAATTCGATTCAGTATTTAATAAGCTATAACAAATACAACTAATTTAAAACTGGTTTGCATTGTCACACTAAATATAGAAACTTATGAAACGAGATTAGTTCATGCTTAAATTAATTAGGTACATTTATCGTGGAAAAATATTGAACAAGACAACTAATTTTTGTAAAAAGTACTTTCCTCAAGGTTGAATGACACTTGATTTGATTTTTGAAAACCTATGCTTAAATGAGTCTTTTCTAATGTTGAAATGTAGTTCATCAAAATAATATGTTACGAATATATCCAACATATATTTTAAATTTCGAATTCCACACTAGTGATTTTTAAGAGTCCGAACTGTTCTGAATTTGATACACGTTTTATCATATCAGAGTTATTGATGCGAGTTGATATATGGTACAATATTTAGCCAGTACAAATTCATTATTTTTATATACAACTGTAATTATCCTATGACGCTTTTCATGGCAAGGTATCATTGGTAGAACGTTATTTGCTGAGCTTACGAATAACTAAAGCATTTAAAATCAACAAACTTTAAGAATTTTTTCATAGTTTCATGATTGTTAATGTATACGAAAAATGACGATTTTGGCAACAGCATTTTTATATCTCGAAGGTGGGCTTGTGCGATGCGCCAACTTATCTTATCACATGAAGTGGGATCGTCATATTTTTTCCAATCCGTTGTATAATGTCTTCTCCAAGAAGAGTGTTCATTTCTTTCCACGAGTACTTGTCAATGAGGTACACCTAAATGGAGTAAAAGCAGCAACATTATGATTTCCTATATTCCGCACAGAATTAAATTTATTTCAAACTAAAATTCAGTACCTCCTTTACCTCTTCTAAAGGCTGTCTCACCAACACGAGTAAATTCAAACACATTCCGTCGTGTTGTCCAGCTGGCCTTCCATTGAATTCTACTCCCAAAATGCCATGAGGTCTATGTTGAGGTAACTCAGCTCCAAATATCTCCTGTTTGACCCAATATCAATCACATTTTGTTAATTATGCATTCCTATACAATAGAAAAAATATTTATAAGCACTACTCACGTTCATGTATTTTCGAAGAGTTGAGTGTAAGCTTTTCTGGGGATGAATTTCACAAAGTGGAAGATGGCAATGATTCTTTTCTCCGACCAGTATACACACTTTGTTACTGCAAAAGGAATCATATATTTTAATTTTGCAGTCAGAGCTTGAAAATCCGTTATGAAGCAACGAAATTCATTATGTGCTTTTACTTACTTTACTTTCTTTCTGGCAACAATGACAAGTCGCATGTACATTTTGGTATGAGCAATTAAAGCTGGCATTATCTTTGCATGCCACGGTTCTTCTCTATTTGTATGGTATTCCACACCTTTAGATAAGGAAGCAAAATATTTATTTAAAAACGTCTTTACTTTACTTTACGTTCCTCCAATTATTAATATTAGTATTTGTTATTTAAAATCAACTACCTCTCTCAATTAGCGGTACAATATCTTTAGCACGAAGAGGAAGCGTTGCAATATCCCGTACCCATCTAGCTTGTAAGGACTCACTATCTGCCTCAGCTATTGTCTTCAGTTTGCCACCTGTCGGATCACATTTATTAATTGAAATCATGCATACATTTCTAACTCACAAATACTTTCCAAATGAAACATTCTATTTGAAAAAAAACGTCGTACCGACAACTGTTCCAGTAAGTACGAATCTGTACCAAACACCAGTTGCACATTCTACTAATAGTAATGTTGTTGGCTCCATATCTAGTCCTGTTTCTTCTAATACTTCCCGTTTCACTGCTTCCTGTACAAGCATATAAATCGTCGTGATAAGGAATTTTTTAATCATCCAATCATCTTATGCGTTGTCTTTCCATTCCCAAATTATTTTATTGTGTACGACTTAAAGAATTTTATTCAGTCCCACTTACATTTATAGTCTCTCCAGGTTCCTACAATTCAAATTTTAAAAAATAGCTTTAATAATTCTTCAATCCATTACAAGCCTTTATTTGTACTGATAAAGTTACTGTGCATTAACTAACCATTCTGCCTGCAGGAAGATACCACTGACCATTACAAGAAGTCTTGGCTTCCTGTATCATTAAAACCTCACCATCTTCATTTACCAACACTGCTGCGACAATGTAGGTGACAGATTTCTTTGTGACAGGGATGAAATCAAGTGGGCCTGTAGGAGTGACCCCTTTTGAAGCTGGCAAACCATAAAAAACTCTCTCTATAAAAATCACATTGGAAAAAAGAGTGCCACGGGTTTAGTATGTTAGTCTACATCTACTTGGATGTTGTGAATAAAAATGAAAAAAGAAAATAGTGTGTTTAATGAAAAGACTACAAGAAAAGAGCTACAAAATACATAAGAAATTAGTTTTTGCAAAAAGGCAAGCACAGAGAAAAAAGCACGCTCTTCGGAAGAACTTCCGTTTTCTTTCAGACTAAAGCAAAAGTTGGTATGTAGTTGGTAGTTTTTGTAGATTCTTTTCAGTGATAACATTACGTAAAGTGCATGATGGTATTACTAAATTTTTAACAAACAATTTAACAAGCAGTTTATTGTGTGATATTTTGGTTAAGTGATTAATTTGTGACTATTTTATTTCCGAGGAAAGGTAGCATTTTTCTATAATTTAGTAGAAACAACTGAAACAACATAATATTTCACATTCCATTGGTCCATAAAATATGCCTTACCTAATGCTTCATTCTGATCCGCAAGTGTGAAATCGCAAAAAGTATTATCATCCTGCAAGCCATGGCCCTGAAGTAGAGCTTTCACCTGACCTTCAACGGAGTCATTGGATCTGTTCATGATTGTAATAGTAAATGTCTACGAATGAATAAATCTTATAAAATTTTGGTAGATTATGTCACTGTTTTCAATCGGTTTGCACAGTTTGTCACATTTTTAGCTCAACACAACGTGTATCCGCGTTTCATCACAATTCTCGAGTATTTTCCCATGTTTTATTCAGTTTTCCTGTCACCGAATTTTTGCCAATCACAACTTTCACTGTGACGAAGAGTAAGACAAATGCAAAGAACCTCTTCCCGCAACACTTTTACACTTTCTCCACAGCTTGTTTGGTATCACAGTAACAATCACAAAAAAAACGATGATAAGATGACAGTCGATAGCATTTCCACTATCAACCTTGATAAGAGCAGGTGTATTTATCAACCGTTCATCCAGCAAGCTTAATGTTTATCCTCATATTTGTCATTTACTGTTGTCCTCTACAAATTGGCAAGTACGTATACAAATGACAGAGTTCCAAAATGCCTAATGAGCCATGAGGCTCCAATGAGGTTCCAGAGCACTGACAACACAGAACCCTAGTTTCTCCTTTTGTTAATAAGGCATATGGTTTCACGGTATGAACACACTGATAGACTTCCCCTCTAAGATTTTTCCACAAAAACTCAGCACTCAGCGTACACAACAGACCACATAACAAGCAACTTGAACACTGCACTGCTCCGTATCGCTTGCGCTGCTGCTGCGCTTCTAAAAAACTACTCACATGAAACCCTTCTACTCCTCACACACAGCACATTACTGCTATTCTTCTATTGTTTGCTGATCATGATGGCGATACACTTGCTCACATATCTTTTAGCTGGGGCTACTGCTTCATTCAACAGCTTACTGTACAGGAATAGGTGACGAGTAAAATAGCCTTCTCCTCTGAATATTTATCTGAAGCACTGAAGCAGTATGTGTGGCTACTTCTCGGTTTGGTCTCTGGCTCTCCGCTAAATAAATATTTTTCTCTTTGTCATGTTGAACAGCGAAGAACGGTGATTGTTGCATCAGTTCTATTCTACATCACCGAGAACTGCATTCCATCAAGATGATGTGGTACTGTGAAGGCAGGTATTCACAAAGGTATGCCAGGAAGAATTTCTAATCAAAATATACATATGCAAACAGTCACGGCTATAGTTATTCAAGTTAGTCGAACGCTGAGAGCAGCGTTGATGATATAGATGGTATGTACATATATTTCTTGATGATGATTATGATAATTCACAAGGTATATGTACCTATTTCCGCGTCGACGACCGCCGATAGGTACTACAATATATCTTGTCAAATATTTAGAACACGATGATGATTTTCAAATTAGGATAGGTAGTAAAATGGCAGAGATGAGCTTCATTGACGAATCCTCTTAGGAATGCCGAGTTAAGGTTGCGTGTAACAAATGAACACTTCTTTCGATGATTCTATTGAATAAACGCACAGAAAAGAAAACAATGTGATTACATAAAGTTAAGAAGCACCAACAATACTTTTGCTTGATCTCGCTAATCTGTCAATCTTTATTACAGGCTCCTTTAATCTTAATCTTTGGTACAACATTAAGAATCTTAGTGTACCCCAAGTATATTTTAAATTATGTTTTAACCATAAAGACACAATCAGAAAAGCTTAGAACAAAAAGTGTGAACTAATCTTCATCAAAGCACACATAAAAACAAATGAAAAGAAAATACATTAAATCTGAAGATCTGATGTGCATCAATCTTTTTGCATCTTCATAGCAGTCATTGTAGCAAGTACGTTCTCAGTAAATACACTCATCTCATAAGATTGGATGCAAAATGGAATTATTGCTATAAACATTGTGCTGATTACACAATCAAACGGGACAATGAAACCGCATTTACGTGAATGCATTCCTAGCATTTAGCTATCAAAATGTGTAAAACTGCTCGATGATTTTGGGTTCTTAGCAAAAAAACGACTCTCGAAATAGTATATTTGATGTTATAACCACAACCAGTTATATTCAGAGCAAACACTTTTCTGTTTCACTCGACCATGTAGAAATGAATTACGAAGGATTTAAACTAATATGCGATAAGCGTATGTGTAAACTACCTATGATAATTATCTTTTACCGCTTTCTTTCACCACTAAAATTAGAAAAAAAAGAGGATGACCGGAATTGGAGCAAATTCTGCTCACAAATCGCACAAAGAATGGAGTATTATGAAGAAGAAGATTTTTCTTTAATCTTACAAAAATGCTACTTTTAACTTAGCCCCATAAATATTATATAAACTAACGGTTGTCGCCGTTGTTAGTTCTAGGGTGGTGTCTAAGATCTGAGTATCTATAAATATGATATTCACATGTGGTTTAAGCAATAAATGGTAACGAGCAAATAGCAAAACTTAAAATAGCACTTTATAATTTTATTGCTACAGTACTAACTTTGGAATCCCTTCAAGTCACATTTCACACTAGGAAAACATCGTCGATCAAGCACTACTGACTTTTCTAGCTTTTTAGACGCATTGCCGCAGTATTTACGGTTTTTGCAGAGTGGAGCGAATGGCCATAATTTCCGTGAATCTTCTCATATACTTTTGGGGGCACCTTAATGATTCGTAGCGATAACCTTCAAATAAGTAATTTTTAATGTCAAGCGGACTCTCTTCGGTATTTTTGCAACATTTGCGAATAGATAGTATTTATACATGTTAACACGGTTAATGCACGGGAAACGTAAACGTCTGTGTTTGTAGTCTACTAATGATGGCTGCAGTGTTACGGTACATACGACAATAAAACCCTAATGAATTCTATTTACGCTCCTCTGTCGGAGAATGAAATGACATCTCATCCGCCTGAAGAATATTATGGTTTGTGAAACCCAGTTTTTTTTATTGAGCTTACCTTTGCAGATACAATCTGACAATAAATTTTAAAAAGTAGCACTCCGTCAAGTTACTGCTTCAGAAACGAAATAACGACTGGGACTGCACCATCGCGTCAACACATTGTAAGAAATATGGTACTTATCATTAAAGCTTAAGATTTAAGCAAGAAAAACGCGTAATAACAAAATAATGCACATATACATACATACATGACTATATGCCGACATTTGCAAAGATTTAAAAAACAAGAGAATAGTTATTTGCACAGGTATTATATGCAGCACAGAGAACTATAAAAAACAGAATACCACGGAGTGCATTGCATCCAACAATCCCATTTCCTTTCACATTTTACTTCATAATTTATTTTGATCTGATGACCAACTGCCAACTTGACTGTGATGTCAGGACTCTTTAGCAGTTTCTTTACAACAGTAGTGTGAGTAGTGGTTTCTTGTGCCCAAAGTCAATGTGTAGTATGTACATTAAACCACATACACTGAAAATACATATATATGTAAGTTGTATGTGTATTAAGGCTATAATATAGTATATGAAATTACCTGTAGCTTTTCAAAATGCGAATTTAAAAGGCGAGGATGTATGTAAGTGTACCTAATATTATAGTCATGGCTTGTCGTCTCTGTGTCCCATATAAAATAGTTTTTTTAAACCTAAATACGTAGGAAAAGTTATTCTTCAAATGAAATTTGAAGTTTATTTTTTGTTAATTGACTAATTAATTTCGTTATATTTTATTATTGTAATGTTTGCAACTCTGAATTTTTAATTGACCAGTCCACTGTTTTTTTTAATTTGATCGTTTGACAGTAAGACTAGTAAGTCTACTGTAGAGTGTTATTGTTGTAAAACCAGACAAATATGTCTGAACTTTTTAACACTGAAATAAATTGTATACATACATACATACTGATGTAAATACTTCCATTGCTTGTTTTAATTATAGCCTATAGCTATAGACAGCATTATAATGCAAAAATGAGCTACTCACTCCGAATATTCCTGATTCCATATTCTCTGGCTGATTCTGAACTATTCGAACATATCTAAAAGTAATGAAGTCTGAACTGAATGTCTCTAGACCATGGTCACATGGATGAATTTCTTTATTCTTTCAAAGTTATAGTTTTTAAAACTGCCGATGCTTTTTCTCGTCAATTTCACTCTTTTGTTTAGGTATTTACAGGTTTTCTGAAAAATGTAAGATAAGCATTAATCAGAAACTCCAGTGATCGATTTTTCAAAAATAATACAAATCTGATCGTATCCTACATTGATGTCACGTTATGAAATAGGTCGAAACACTTTTACAGTTAACGGTTGAAGTTGTCAAAAATTCATGCAAAAGACATGAGGCAAATAAAGAATTACAAGCACATCTTTTCACATCACCCCCGCTGTGTTTCTTTTTCTAACAATCGGTTTTACCACTCACATCTCCATTCTCAAGCTTTTGTTTTCGACCAGCCCAAAAATAATCAAACATCGTATTGAAAGTCAATAAACTGACTGATTTAAATAAACTCAACAAAAAGCGTACGCTGTATAGGAGTGCCTCTATGTATTTACGTTTTGTCTTTTAAAATTTGCCATTTCATTATCATGCCTACATACTTCTTATACAATAAAATTATCACTTCGTCCGATGAGCTTGAAACAAAACGAAACATAAAAATTGAAATAATTATAAGCATACAATTTAGTATATGAAACATGAATGGCTATAAACATAAATATCCCTCATCAAACTAACAATAAGAACTCACGCTTTTACTGATTATTTGCAATGTACACTGCAGCATGCTTGCTTTGTGACCTACCTACAGTTACAGTAAAAGCTGAGAAAGAAAATCAAGAATTCCTCTACGGCAATAATATATTTAGCTGATAAAAATGATGGCTTTACGAATCTTATTGATATACATCTCTAGGCGAGGCAAGTATGTGATGAGCTGAAGTTTTTAATCTTAACTTACTTATAGATCGGATATTATTACTATTACTACTTACCTTCATAAGCTTGAAGTTCGCTTTGCAGTCAGCGCACAACATTCAGGATCTGTAAAGTACTACTAACAATAATATATATTATAGCATTATTAGTGCCTTCTTGATTGATTGTTTTCTACCAATGCTTTTGTTAAGAGATCAATGCAAGAAAAGATTATAAATGGCTCATGAAATTTCTGTCAGACAATCCTTTTGAGCACTGTCTTTCATATGCATATTTATTTTATTACTTAAATTCAAAGTGTTTATACATATATCAAGAATACGTATGATTATCTACAATCGACTACCATTAAAATTTGCAGGTAATTTATAATATAATGGGTTTTTTTTCTTTCTCAATCATAAACTAAAATAGGCTAGCACTAGCTAAGCGTATACAATATGCGAATGTTATCTATCACGCTAACTTTCTTATATTTATAGATTTATTAGGAGGGCTGACTTAAAATAAATGGTTAGTATTTAAAGTCACGTGTCATTCTATCTTTGGTTAACTTTCTACTCAAAGCTTATTAAAGCTAAAAAGAGGATCATATAGCTATACAAAGTAAAATTATTCCGTTGAGAAAGCAAAGTTATCGTAAATTTGTACTGTATAAAGGGGAAGCAAAGAAACAGATTTAGCGAATTCAATTAGCAAGTTATTCTGAAGTTTTCTTGAAATTTTCCGTTGATTTGCCACCCAAGTTACAAGTTACAATTTACAGTCAGAAGGAAAAAATCTGGCATGCAAAGTTATGTAACTGTGGGGCAGCGGTTAGATAAGACATTAGATTTCATAACACTATTTTTACTTTAAAACTTAATAGTATAGGTACCTCAACAGCCCTTTATTCAACCTTAAATTAAACCAGTCTGATTCTGATTACGGTTCAATGATGTGTCTATGTATTTGAATTTCGAATACGTAATATCAAGGATGAATGCCAAATCAAGTTCTTCTGATTCTAAAATATCAGAAGTTATAGTTGAAATTTAAAAAGTAATAGTGAAATGTCTCCCTGCAGCTTTATATTTTTGCTGTTGCAGACGGAACAGGTACTCGCCCTACGTCTCATAGTCTCATTCATCTCCATCTCATATCATTGTCGTCCCCCGCCCCATTTTTCTTTCAAAACTTCATTGTATATTAGCTATAGGTGTAACATTATAGATTAGATGCTTACGTGGTTGCCAATATA